>WTSP01019712.1:0-62838 GCA_025331215.1 Actenoides lindsayi
CGCGGGTCCAATAAAGTTAGAACATGATTGCAACTCATATTGAGTCCTGATCATTGTTCCCAGGCCTTTTCCCGACACAAACCCAAATCCCCTGATGGTAATTACATCACCGTCACCACTGATGCTGTGGAGCAGGCACCAGGGGAGTCCCAAACTGGGCCCTGCAGCAGATGGGAGCTGTGTTCAGCAGATGGATTCTGGTACCAGATTCAGGAACACACCGATCAGGATTGAAGGCAGAACGGACAGAGTCCTCCTTGGATGCTACAAGGAAGGAACTGAAAGAGGACCTGAGACAATCCAAGCAAAGCTGTCCAAAATGGTCCAAGATGGGAGAAGAGCCTCAGACCCTTCAGATCCCTCAGCCTTATGCTAAATATGACATATTTGGGATGGAATACCTCATTGGTCAATTTAGGGTCACCTTTCCTGTCCGCTCCTCCCCACAGGTGCAGTCTTGCACTTTTCTGCACCCCCCAGTGTGGTACACAAGATCTAGCAGTGGCCTTGGTCTGCATACCAATCCTTGGTAGTAACTCTAAACATGGGGTGTTATCACTGCTAAAAGCAGGCACTGCCTGTGAGAACAGGCTGCTAACTTCAGAAAGAGCAGTTAGTTAGAAGAACTGAGCTAGAAAGTAAAATCGCTGAACAGAATTAATTCTGTTCTCACTCAGACCAGGACAGTGTTCCAGTAAAACTAGGGAAATCATTCCTAAAATTCTCTGGGTTTAGATTAAGTGGAAAGAGGTAAACATCCCTGTTAACCTTAAGTGATACAGAACATAATAAACATAGCAGTTTTGCAATTAGATCTGTTTTGTTTAAAATTTTGGGGAGAACTAAATAGTTCTTGCATGGTTTATCTTTAGGAATAAGTCTTTGTGGTGCAAGAAAAGCTGTATTTGCAGGATTCTCCGTAGTACCACTGCCTTGCAGTGGCTGTCTGCAGGCAGCCTTCTCCAGCCCTAGAATAACACAGAAGCACTGTACTTCCAGAGATCCTCACTGCTCCTGGGTGCACTTCAGAGGCTTTCGTAGAGGAATGTTTGATGGCTTTAAGAACTGCATGCTGCTGGCTCAGATGGAGCTACAGTAACACATAGACATTGAGAGAAAATGGTACAGAGCTCCTGAATCAAAAGGTGTTTAGTTCTGCAGGAATCTCCTTCGGAGGTTATGTTTATTTATAAATTTAACTGGACATAATGATATGATTCTTACATAATTCTACCCTTCCTGAAGTACTTTAGCACTAAGGAGCTATTCACAGAATCATAGAATTGTTTAGATTGCGAAAGACCTTTAAGACCATCAAGTCCAACTGTAAACCTAATACTGCCAAGTCCACCACTAAACCATGTCCCAAAGTGCCACATCTACATGTCTTTTAAACATCTCCAGGGATGGTGACTCCACCATTTCCCTGGACAGCCTGTTCCGATGCCTGACAACCCTTTTGGGGAAGAAATTTTTCCTACTGTGCAGTCTCAATGGCGTTAAGTGTTTTGTTGACTCGCCTGCACAGCTAAGGTAGGAAGAAATGCATGGTGTATACTGGAAATGCAAGTTTTGAGTCTGTAGTTAGGAGAGGTGGGAAGCTTGAGAGTCAGGAGGTGGCTGGGATAGCTGGGAGTCAGGTGAATGCTGGTGCTTTCAGCATTGCATGGTTTGTTTTGAAGCAGTCGGATGAACTTGTCCCAAATGTGGGTGTTTTTTCTGTTTTTGGCAATTAGCATTACACATTTGCTTTTACAAAGTGATCTCATTGGACTAACTTACTTGGGTTTTCTCTCTCTTATCCCCCTTCTCTGAAGATGGATGTTTTCCTCCTCAGTGCTCAGGTTTAAATACACAAACTTTGCTGTTTGTTGTAAAAGAAGGTAGATTTGTTTTTACAATTTCATATCAGGTTCCAATACTTTCTAGACTTTTGGCTGCACAGCAGAGGAAGAGGAAAGAAGCTGTCATAGAGACAAATTGCACAGAAGACTCAATATTGTGCTAGCTCCCAGCTATTGAGACAAATGGGTATTATTGTTCAGGCTGTACCTCCTTTTCTGCTTAAATTAATTTATTTTTGTATCTCTGTGTGTGTCTATACAATTATATTTTGTATTCAAAAGCATTACATGTTTTTTAGATCATTCAAACACTTTTAAGGTAATAATTAAAACAAAAAGCAGTGTGGATTTAGGTTGTCACACAAAGCTTTCTATCTACTTGCATCTCTGCACTAGGAAAACAAGATGCTGTTATAGTGGTATGTCTGCAGAATTTCCTTAGGACAGATGTGTTCTGTTGCCACAACTGGTTGCCAGTTAGCCTAAACTCTAAATTAGAGTCTCACTAACCTGGACATTCTCTCTTGTTTTTTCCAAAACAAACCAGCACTTAAAGGTTAATTAAAAACTTGCACTTTGACTAACATTTTGTTCTTTCGGGTTTTGCTAAAACACCTGTTAAGACATCAGTGCCTTTTGACCAACACTGCTTTTGTTTAGAGGAGCAAAGTTCCCTGTTCTTGCCTTAGCAAGTCTGCTTAGATGTCATTTGCTATTGGCTTTTAGAGCTGAGTAATTTTGATTTTGGAAAAGCAGCAATGTAATGTTAACGTCTTGGGGAGGGGTGGTGGTGGTGTGTAATAATACCCATAGTGGGAGGGCTGTTTGTTTGGAAGTTCGGAAATTGGCTGAAAAATCATGTTGTCATTTGAAATTATGGAAGAAGAGATGTGTGCCTTATTTTAGAGCCTTTAAGATCTTTTACAGAAATGAAGACAGCTGGAAACATTTTGGTTCGGCGTCCCCCTCCCCGCCATGTTGTTGCAGCATTTCATAACTTTCTAACAGAAACACCTAGTAACCCAACACACTAAAATGCTTCAAATAGACAATATTAAAGGCAGATTTTGGAGCTTATGATAAAACTGTAGTCTGTCCAGTTTCTTTCAGACTCCTTTGTTGATGATGTGTTTCGTATTGCCCTGGAGAGTCTTCTGCAAGGAAAACACAGAAATTACAGAAATCCTTTTCTGTACAGTGCACGTGTCGGTATTTGTGGTCACTGGGTGTGACTATGAAGAGGATGAGGAGGACATTTTGGAGGATGCCAGCCCTTTCCCATGGGCTGGTGCTTTGGAGCTGGTATATCTGGCTTTCTTTTGTGGGGCACGTGATGGTGGATTTTCACACCACCAGCACCCAAAGGGTGGTTACCGTTTTTCAGTAGAATTTGGTGCATTATGTAGCTCTGAAAGGTAAGATCGCTGCTGTCAAAAGTTTTTCATCATCAGTTGGATGAATGAGGCCAATTACAATGTGCCCTTTTCTTTTTGCTCAGTCTTTGGATAGGGCCTTCAGCAGTTTGGACCTCATTTTCTAGCTACATGTTTTTCTCTGTAAGGGAGTTTGTACATTATTTTTGGTTGCTTTTCATATTCAGGTATTCATTTCCAATTTCTATCTTTGTGGTTTTCCTCTCTTAGTTCTCTTTTCTTACTTGCATCATCTAGAAATGGAACTGTTCGTAGATGTCTGAGGAACGCATGGCAGGTACAAGTGCTGTAAGTCATTGTTGCGCTGTGCTAAAAGTGCATTTGCATTCTGGAGAAGAAAGAAGTTGCAGCCTTTTTTGAAACAACATTTTCATTTGTAAACCATCTGCTATTTTTGGTGTGTCAAATATGAAGGCTTCCTGTGTGAAACCAATAGAGAAAAAGATCACAGGAGACCTGGAGCAGTGACTCAGGTCACAGCAGGACTGTTTGCATGACACCTGTGTCATAAAAATAGCCTTGCTTTAGAATCCTTAAAGGAGATTTTCCTTTCCTTTAGATGGTAGATCTGTTCAAAGGTATATTTGATCATGAATAATTTGGAGGAAAACAGGTTTCCATCCTTCTGAGAATATCAAACATCTCCTCCTTGTTACTTCTGAACTCTTCACAACGTCAACATCTGATGTTGAGCAAGTTGTCAATTTTCATTACGGGAGTCTGCTCAGAAATTGTTTCTCCCTGTTCCCTTCCACTTCAGGCACGTTAAGTCAGATAAATTCATACACTGATGTTTAATCACTGAGCGCTAATCATCCTTGTGCAGTATTGATTAGCAGCCTTTTTGTATACGATGATGAGAATGAGTAATAGCTTGCTAGAAAACACCAAGGAGTGTGAGGGTGAAGAGGCTAAGTTAGCCCAGTATAGAATTGATACTGCTTTTCTAATTTCCAGAGGTTTCCAGGCTCCCTTGAGACAGTGTTCTCTTCTCTTTTCCCCCTCACCTCCTCCAAACTCTTGTTTTTCTTCTTGTTCTCATGTTCAAGGCAAGCAGTAGTTGTTCCTTTCTGTAGACAGTGTCTCTTAGGACAAGTGCCTCAGTCCTTCTCAGGGCTGCTGGTGCTGCTGAGGTTGTCCACGGTCTTCATTTTCCTGAGCAGCCTATCATTTCTTCTCCTCCTCCTCCCGGACACTCTTGAAGCAGATGCAGGCTTCCCATGTAGCCCTATTTCATGGGGGCTGCTTGTGAACATCAAACTTGAAAATGACTGCTTGTGAGAGAATTCAGTCAGAAACAGCCTGGGGAAAACCCAAGTAGGCAGGGCTGCTGTGTGGGAGTTGAAAGCTTCTCTCCCCCCGCCGCCTTCCTCCCACTCTTTCCTTACCGGGTAAAAGACCCAATCTGTGCCTGAACTTGCTATTCTGAATAACCTCTTCTCTGCACATGGCAACTGATGCTCACATCCTGTTTGGTACCAGCTTAGCCAAAAGAGCACCCTGAAGAATGACATTTCTATTTCTGTTGGGTTTGTTTCAGTGAGTTTGCAGGCTGGCTCTTTGCTGCTGCCTCCATCGTGTGCCTTTCGATTCTCTTCTGTGAACTGAGGAGACACACTTTTCCTTTGCTTTTTGTATGAAATAGCAAAATCGCTGTGGGATTTGGAATTGCAGCTGGAAAAAAGAGCTGAACTTTAGACAGAGGAATAATCTATATTAAGTCAGGATCGTTAAGTATTTAGACTTTGATTAATGCTCTGCTAATGTAGAATTAGTCTGCCTGGGAAATAACATGAGTAAACTTGTGAATTCTATTCTTGCTGAACTATTGGTTTTGATCAGGGACTTGCTACCGTATTTGGAAAAATCCAGATTTAAATATTCCTTTTTTCTTCCCTTTTTTTGTTTCTTGTTTTCTTCTTCTCTTTAAATTCACACACACCAGTGAGTGAGTCTGTATTTTATTTCTCTAGTGTAATCACTTTGCCATGTTTGATAAACTATCTACACACTTTCAAATTCATTTTAGTAGGGGAGGTGCTCAAGGAAGCTGAAATGCAGTGTTAATTATCCACTCTATGCTTGATTGAGTAGCTCATGCTGCAGAAGTTGCTCATTCCAAGTTTTGTTGCATCTGCTGCTTTTAGCATTTTACCAGTTGCAACCCACATAGCCTTGCTTTGTAAAAATACAGGCACCTAAAAAAACCAAGGCAACAAACCCTCTAAAACTGTGAAATCTATTTTTGTGATGCTGCATGGAGAAAAATAATAAAGAGAGTCTTCTTACAGTTTTAATGAATCTTACTGTGAATAAAACTTTGAAGGATAAGCAAGTTCATCTTCTTACTGTTTTTACATGCCTATGCTTCTACTGTGGACTTAAAAGTAAAACTGGGAGGAAATGTAAGTACATCCAAATTAATTACTTCCACGATGAGAAGTTCCTGTGCTGTTCCTTAAACTTACTCCATTTTGAGGATGACCTGGCAATGTAGCTTTCTGTTTTCTCCTGCCACCACATCCTTCTGCTGAGAAGGACAGTGTCTCACCTGCTTATCCCTTCCTGACCTTTGTGGTAGGTCATGTGCTCATCCCCTGGGACTAAGCGCAGGCTCCCCAGCTGTGTCACCGTGGGGACTGGTGCCGTACACCTGCAAGAAAGACAAGGGGACTTTTCCTTCCACCTGTGCAGCAGCAGTGGGAGGGCATGATGTGCTTAACCCGCATGGCGTGGTGTCTCCTGTTTGCACGGGCAGTAATGCCGTAGCCCTGGCTGTCTCCTGCTGCCAGTGGGCTGGGGCATCTCACCAGCTGGAGTGGGAAGAGCCTTTGTGCACTTGTGCACAGGGGTGCTGTGGGGCTGCGGCCAGAGGAGACCGGAGTTACAGCTAGGATCAGGAGAGGGTGCTTTTCAGCAACCTGTGATGCGGTAGTTGACAGAGGCAGGCAGGCGGCTTAGCAGCCCACTCACTGTCTCTGCCTGGATGTGTAATTCCCTGGCAGCCTTAAGGTCAGAGCCTCCCTGCACTGGGAGGGTTTGATGCAATTGAGATGCATTTCTGCCTCTCATGGGAAGGCTTTTATGGCTGGCTCTCCAGAAAATATGGGAAGAGGTTAGTGCCAAAGGTGATGGTGCTCTTTCTTTGCAGCCGGGCCCAGCACGGGCTTGCTGCTTCTGTCTGGCTGTGTGTGGGTCTCAATAGTGTGACTCTCAGGTAGGATTTCTTGCTTATTTTCTATTACAATAATAACAAGATGCCAAATCCCACCAGGTGAGGAAAACCCTCTCCCAGAGGTGCTGCCAGTTTAGTCCCACCAGGGTGCCCAGTGTCTGAGAAGGAGTGTGGTGGTTTGAACAGCTGGGTTTGACCTTCACAGAGGAGGCTAGTTTGCTCCTGCAACTAGATTGGTCTTGCCCTGGTTCACCTTCATTGCAAAGCCATTGATCTTAAAAATTTAGGAGGCCTTTCTGTAGAGTTTTGTGATAGTACCTGGCATTTGGGAGGGAGGAGGATTGGTATAGACTGCTTGCAAAGGTACCAAGTAGAGGTGAAGTTCCAGATTTATTTGAGCCCGTGAGGTTTGGGCTTGTGACATCTGGGCTGTTGAGGCTCCTGAAGCCAGACCCTGCCCTGGCAAGTTTGTGCTAATTTGCACTGTGTGATCAAGGTGAAGGCTTCAAACACTGCCAAGAAGTTGCCTTATTTTGGAGAGGGTTTGCAGCAGGGAGTGTGGTTTGTTTTGTTTTCTGGGACTTCAACCGTGAGAAAGAGGAGAGGGAAAGAGAAGTGATAGTAAAAAATTACTCTGTCCAAACTTAGTGTAGAAATGGGACACAAATAGAGTATATGTATGTAGGTGGCAGAAATAATCTGTGTGTTGATAGATGTGCAGTAACACTCAGGTCTCTGTTGCAGGAGGACATTTTTTCTTCAGCATGTTCCTGCTTTGGGTGACAGAGATCTGTTGAAGCTGTTGCCTGCTCAGGATGGAGCACAGCTTTGTTTCCCTAAAGAGCCCAGGGACACTTGGAAAGCCCACATCCAGGCAGCCTCTCAAACCATTTGTCAAACTGCCTGGTTTTCCCCTTCAATTCACTGTGCAAACCAATATTAAATACTAAGCAAGGAAACCCCCTGCATTAAATAAACAGTTACGGGGGGATATGGTGCAAGTCCATTAGCTATTGTCAAGCCTTTCTTATTTCTGTTTTTATTTGTCACTGCTAATGGATTTAGTGTAAGCTACTCCCTCCCACCCATCTCTACTCGCTGTTAACCCCTTCCCCTGGAAATTCACACGCTGGCTTTACTTTGTCATTAATACACTAAGTAGGAAAAAACAACCTGTAAACCTTTAGTATAGGTATAAGTGCTGAATAATTTGTTTTATATCTGTTGTATGAAGGGTTGTGTTTTAAAATTGTTGCTAGGTTTTCATACATGACATAACTATGTCTTTGTAAGAAAAGGCAGTTTATGTCTTTTCCAACTGTATAATCTAGATAACAGGAGTAGTATCGCATGACCAGTGGGTATTTAAATGAGTGCCCCTCTGACATGAAAGTAGCACACCCCACTAAATGGTCTATAGTCTTTAGGGATGGTTTTTCTTTTTTCTTTTGCCTTTGACTTTATAGGTGACCTTGAACACTTACCTTCTTTTTTATTCTTCTGTTTCTGTGTCTCCTCAATTTTCTTTTCAATAGAGTAGGCATAATTACACTTTTCATGTATACACAGAAATTCTATAGACTGAAACAGCATTATTAATGCTACTTGCTACCTAATCTTCCTCAAGTATGTCATGCTGACAGGCTTGTCTTCTGGGCTCTCCTGCCTTCCCAGCCCAGTCTCCCTGCATCTGTTTGATCTTGCACTTTGTTCCTCCCTAGTTGTGTCACAGCCTTTCTTCTTCAGCTCCTGGACTTCACCTAGCCTGGGGAGCCTGTGGGGAATGTCTAGAAGTTGCTAGGCACTAGCGTGAAACAACATACTACTAATTTATATAGGAGTCAGGCATTGTTTAAGGGCAGTTAATGACACTGTTTTCTTCGGTTGCTTGTAGGATTTCCATATGGCAGCCTAATGGCTTTATTAGGGTGGTTTGCATATAAAATCAACACGGAAATAACATTTAACAGGCTAAATACGACTCTTAGAGTTGGGTGACATATTGCAACACCACCTCGAGCCTGTTGAAGGAATCATTTTATGATGAGAGCAGTGGGAAGTAGATGTAGCAGATACACTGCCAGCTGTAGGCAGTAGTATTGTGCAAGATTACCAGTCTTAGTGAACATACAGGTACTGGTGTGCTGGAGGAGAAGTGAACCCATAGTGTTATCTGGCAGTGGGTCGCTATGATTGAAATAACAATAGAGAATTGTTCCAGACTGGTGTTGGAGTGCTCCGTGTGGGATCAGGAGCCTGGACTCTGGGGACATGCCTTGCGTTGGTAGTCTTTGGTGGCATCTTGCTGGGTGTCTAGGATATTTCTGATTTCTCTGTATTCATGAGAGGGAGTGCCAAGGTAAAAAAAACCCCAAATGCTTAAAAGCCCATGAATGCATTCATTTGTGGAAAACCTGAACTGTCCACACAGTCACTTCTATTCTGTCTTGCAGCCATTTCCATGAGATGTTACCCACTGTTTCTTTGCTCTGCTTGTGGCAGGTAGACAAGGCCATAGGATCTGTGCCTGTGGCTCTACTTACAGGGCACTCTTTGAGGGTTTGGCTGATTGCCAGCCTCTAAAGGCACCACTGAAGGGAGCAGGGCCCTTCACTCTGATAGCACATATAAGTTCAGGGGTATTAAGAAAACTTCCAATATGTCTTGTGCTGCTAAGACTACAACTTCTTCAACACTGGAAGACCACTGGACAGCGTGCTTTTCAGTAGCATTTTCTTTCATTGCAGGATCTTGCACTGCATCTTGTCTGTGAAATAAGGTGGGTTTTTTTTGATTGTGGAATACCGCAGCCTTTCCTTTTCTCTAGCTGTTCCTTTACAGTGCTGGTCTGGCCTATTTATTCCTGTAGCATTGTTTATTTGCATGCTAGGATTCTCATTTGGTTTGGGAGTTTTTGGTTTGTGTCATCTTGAGGCTAATTCGTCCTTTTCCTCTGTAATCTTACTACTTACTCTCAGTGAAGTTATTTACCCAGCCTTTCCAGTCAGAAGGACAGTCTCCTTTTTGTAACCGGAAGGACACAAATGGTTAATGCCCCTGCACCACTTGGGACAGAATCAGGCCACTTTCCTAAAGGCAAACCAGAGGTTTAAAAGGTTGATGGCTGTGTTGGTGTCTGAAGTAGTTCATTGAGCAAGTGAGCTAAAAAACCGAGAGATGAGCATGAAAGCAGAGACTTGGACTTGTGTGATTTTAACTAATGGATGTTTTTACTTGGAGCAAAATAAGACTTAAAAAGCCCCAACCTTTTCTTTTCATGAGAAGAGCTGGTTATTTCTCGATGCAGCTGATTTACTTGGTTTGAACACTATACTCTGGCAAGCCTTGCCATCAAACCTTTAATTTCATGCATTAAATGAGCATATATTTATGGTCATGTAATTGTGTTTTAGCTAGTCAAAGCTCTTTGTCAGCTTTATGCTTGAGCTGAGCTGTGACTGCTAGTTTACTGAAAAAACAGTTGAAAACACACAGGAGAAGTGGGTGTGAGGGTTTTGTTATGCTGCATGCAAATACTACTTCAGTTTCCTCTCAGTATGGAGCTGTCACATAACATTGCCAAACCTTCCTCGCAAGGGTGGGGGAAGTTTCTAACTCTTTTAGAGCTCATAGGTAAGGGGGATTTTGTATGAGGGTTTCTGAAAATTGAATACTTACCATGCAGTTGTTACTGTCATTACAATTGCTTTTAAGGTGTACAGTGCAGTTCTTTAAAACTGACCATATAGAATTTCACTGGTCTGTGCTAAAAATGTTGGAAGAGAATGAAGAAAATCTATCCTTAAACTGCATGAATAGTTATTTGCAATTTTTCTGTGAGATTACAGTGAATCTAAGGAATGTGTTTTATAATAATAGCAATTGTTGGCAGTGATTTTATTTTTCTTTCTTTAAGAATTCCTTAGGAGTTGTATTTATTTTTTTTTTAAAGCTAGCTGACCTCAGATGATTCAAATGATCTGTTTGTGTCTTTCTGTGAATCACTTGGTGTAAAAAGGGAGTAATTAAAGAACTCACCAGCCTCATCTGCCAGGTACATAGTTGTTAAAGAGGATAAAGGTTTACTGTTATCTGTGGCCACTCATAAGAACTGTTTAAAACTGGAGAACCAATGTAGGCAAGCAGAGCAGGCAACATTATGTTAGTTTTGGTAACTTGAAATACTGATGAGTAAAGATAAGCAACAGAGTTTTAAACAGAGCAGCAGACCAATTTCGGCATCTTCATCTTAAATCTTCCTGAGCATTTGCCACCTAAATAGTTTAAAATTTGTTATATAGTATCTTTCCCCAGTTTTGATACTAGTGTGCTATTTCTGCCTTATGTAAATGAAGGAACTACAGTTCTGAGTTGGTCCTATTTTAGCAGTGATGTCTTTCATTTAGAGGAGGGTGATACATGAGGGGTGGGTAGGGGAACTAAACCAGTAAGGCGTGCTCTTCTCAGTGTCGCTGTCTGCAAGTGAATAGCGCAGAGCTGGCCTTTGAGTTGCCCAAGTTCTCTGGATATTGAAAGCCTCGCTGCCTGTGCTGTTGTGGTGCTGATTCAGCATGGCATCAGTGGTTGCAGTAGACTTGTGTTTTCTAGTCTTGGTGAGTTTTGTAATCATGAGCCACTTGTTTCCCCTAGTGCCTGCACAACGCTTGCACACCTTCCAGAGTAGCGGCATATTTTGGTGAAGGATGTGTAATCCATGGTGTGTTGCGGGATGGTTTTTAAGTCACTTGGCAGGTGTCTCTGTGTAGTGCAAGAAAGTTATTTAAGCAAGTTAGTGTCTCCTGAGGAGGATTTGGAGTGATTATTGTGTTCCTCTTGGTGCATTTCATAGCTGAGGGCAGGATGTCACAAGGTGCCACTCGGAAAGTATTGTACTTCCCTTCTGCCTGCATCTGCATCTCCTCACAAAAATCTTTCTTTCCATATGAAACCTTTTCATAAAGTGAGGAGGGGGGGAATTGGTGTTTAGGAGGAATTCTTAATGTTTGCTGTTCCTGGGAACCAACCAGAAACCTGTTTTAGTCGAGGTTTCCAGAATTACTCTGTTTTGGGTGGCTGCAGTGTTGAGTGGGGAGTGAAATACCCTGATCTTTTCATGGGTAGATGTTTCCATTGTGCCGGTTCTTTTGGGAGCTTGTGTGGGTCCTTGCTGCCTGATGGCCCTGGCTGTGCTCTCACCATCCCAGAGGTTTCATGCTCAGGTGTGTGCAGTCAGCAGTGGTTCCAGAGACAGTGTCTGTGAAGAGGAGGCTAATGAGTTTGTGCCGCCTCATTAGATGCGGTGTAGACATAGAAGCTGAGAAACATTCTTGCTTGTACCCTGTGCACAGAAATCTATTTCTGGTCTAAACCAATTATTTTTTTTCAGAATCTGGTCCTGTCTGTAGTCACTCACATGGTTGTTTCAAATTATCTGGTAACATCATGGATATTTCTATCATCCAGTTCTTTTGGTCCTATAGAAACATTTCTGTGCTCGCATGGCATACTTGGACACCTGTAGAAGCTGTATGGCATTCCCATGGCTAAGCTTGGTGGCAAATCTATGTGAAGGGTTTGTTTCAAGCCTGCTATTGCAGGGTAACTGGGCACAATGAGTTCAGGATAAATATTTCTTTAGAATAAGAACCTTTGATACACAATAATCTCTTCACTGTTGCTTGCAAAGAGGTCATATGCTGCAACAGTAGTAGGTGTCATCCATGAGAGCAAACCCTTAGATCAGTAATAGTGAATACAAAAGGTTCCTCATCACTGCAGGAAGTGTCCTCAGTGTTATTTGCAGGTTCTATGTTAACTACTGCAACAACTTAGAGTGAGATAGGCAGGGACTGGTAAGTTACAGTGGTGTGATTTCAAGATTTGATATGTTGGGACTGCGGATTCTAGTTGGAAATACCTTCCCCCCCCCCCCCCAGTAATAGGAGATTTCTGCTTTTTCTGCTTGCTTTTACAGTTTCTGAAGCACCTCTAACCAACATGGCATATTTCTCAGAGATGGTGTATGTTTGCACCACCTCAGCCTGTGTAGCTGCCTAATTCATATTGCTGACAGTTTTGGTTCAGGATAGTCTAGCCATGGCCACTCATCCCCCTCCCTGGTTTGGCAGTGTAGAAGAAAAAGGACATATCTAATCAGTGGGGAGCTTTTGGATTGGTTTTGATCACTTGTTTGGCATAGCAGGGTTCAGTTAAATAATTCTTAGCTTCTGAGTGTGCCTGTGCAGAGCTGTGGGATCGCTGACACACTCGTGGGTCTCTTGTCCTGGTTTTTCTTCTCCCAGGTTCTGAGCCTACCCCAGCATTGGTGCCCAGCATCTTGGTGTCTCTGGTCTTGGCTGCACAGCTCTCCTGGTCTTGCTCTCAGGGCCGTGTCTGTCAACCTTGCTGCCCAGCTGACCCCAGCTCTCCTATGTACCCCTAATCTGTGACACCAGTTTTCCCATTCCACTTTAGAGCTACTTTGTGTCAGGCCAGAGTCCTGATTTTCCTTTCTTGCCATGCTGTTACAAGAGATCTATAGGGGTGTCACCATGGCTCCTGCTGCAGAGGGGGAGAGCTCCTGCTTCCCTCCCTGGCTCTCAGCATCTATCCCCAGCTTTGCAGCAGCACTTGGTGTTCATCAGACACTTCACCTGAGTCAGCTTAATGACATAAAATTGTGCCAGCAAAATAGTTTGAAGAAAATGACTGAAATAGGCTTGTGGAGGAAGGGCTGGGCATATGCAAGAGGGCAGGAGGGAGAACTGTGCAGTGAGGACTGGGGAAGCAGTTCAGACCCCACTATATCCCTTTTGGAGGATGCCCCCATAGGGGTCTGTTCCCTTAGGGACACTCTTGGTGGTGATGCTGCTGTGAGAGATGTAGGTGCCTGGAGCTGCCCCTCCCTGGTTTCTGCTGCACAGTCCTGTGTGGATACAAAGCAAATGTGTAAACACAGCTTCAGAAGGTACAATTTGGAATTGCCAGTGTCCCTCTGAGTTCTCATGTTTTGCAGTTCTGTATCTGCTCTGTTCACAAAGCTTTTATTTTGGGCAGACTCTTTGTTTGGCAGTGAAAAGAACAACCCTGGAAAAGATTTGCGTTCCTAACACATTTCAAGTCTGTGCTAAAATAACTGGGGAACAAAATTCCTCAAATAAACATGGACTGGCATTTTTATATAGACAGGGTACGTATTTTTTTTCCCAGTCGCTTGGAAAGAGCTCAACACACTTTTTTTTTTTTTTTTTTTTTTCCAATTGGCCTTTGGGCAGATAATAGGTGCTCTGTAAGACCAGGCAGTTAGTTTCAAGGTGTATGGAAGCAGAGTCTTTATAATGAGGAGATTTGATAGTGGATAATGCTGTTATCCCCAGCTATAACAACTGAAAGAGCTGACAAGCAGCATTTTATTTCTTTATTTTTACATTTCAAACTTTTTTCAATTCTATTAAAAGACAACCAAACGTTTTTGTTTGGGTCCTAATAGGATAGCATCCTAATAAATTGTGTAAAGTAGGACTTTAAAACTACTATATGCAGTCTGTTGGGATAAAAACCAGTTGGACATTGAGTGTATCATGTACCTTTTCTTGGCAATGCACTGGTTTTAACTGTTGGGAGCAATCAGATTCATGTATTTGAGATATGAGAGAGCAAGTGAATTTATAAGTTGGGATTTAATACAGAAATTGTGATACCATCTAAATGTATATTGACAGAAAATGGCATTACAATTTCTTCATAGAAAAGATAATCAGGAATATTATTTTTAAAGAAAAAGTATTCAGTCTTAAACTTTTATGGACTAATTTTAACATGTTGCTTTCTCTCCCCATTAGTACCTCTGAAAGAGCTTACCTGCAACTATATCCTACTCTTGGACAAGGCAAAGGGGATTCATAGTAACACTCCCCCCTGTTTTTAACAGTCTTAAACATGAATGCAGAAGCAGGAGCCTGCGGTCAGCAGGAGGGAAGTAGGGAGGTGGCTGTGCCTGGCCCTGGGAGGAGGCAGTGTGTCGGGAGGTCTGAAAGCTCCCCAGTGCTGAGATGATCAGGGGACTGTTATCCACTTCTCAATCACTTTTTGCCTGGGAGACAAATGTAATCCAGGGATTTTTTTTTTGTCCTTCCCCCCCCCCCACCCTTCTTGCTGGATTTTAATTGGAGCCACTATTGACTTCTGGCTTGGAGGAGGTAGTGAAGCAGCACGCCAAGTGTCATAAGATGGAAATTAATCACTAACCTATGGGTCTGAGTTCCAATGATTTCCTTTCCCCGTGATTGTTCTGTGTATGGTAAGACTAATGACACATCTAAACAGACAGTTAACAAAGCTCTTCTCCCACAGTCAAGAAAGATTCTTAACCTGATGACACTTCAGTTTTCTTTTTATTTCTGGTCTCTTGTGTGATTGTAGAAAAACAAAAGTAACTATCTGAAAAAAATTAACTTGGCATGGTTGGAAACCATTGCCTTAAACTGCATTGTTTTTGCTACTAAATTATAAGTCATCTTAGTTGCAGCGAAAATGCAGCTTATCTACCTTCCCAATGTTTCTTTTGACAAAGAGTGTAATTCTTCTCAATACTTTTTCTGTGAGAGAGTTTCTGGTTTTCAGTAAGATTATTTTTGGCTTTTGCAAGAATATGGGCAAGCCAAACAAATTTAGCTTAACAGTAATGAAAGGTTTTGAAGTTACTGTTCAGTAGTGAGTTCATCTTGTTCAGTAGTGAGTTCATTTTGTAAAGCCCTCAACTTGAACTAACTCTGGTGGGGTTTGGGGAGTGATTTCTTCCAGGTAGATGTAAAGTCTGTCTTGAAAGTAAACGAAAGAGCAGAGAAGTTTGGAAACAATATGTTGTGTTCTAGTAAGTACAAATAAGGTAGATGGTATTTAAGTGTAGCTTTTTTTTTTTTTTTTTTTTTTTTTAAGCTTATCCCAGGCAGTAAGGAGTAAGGAATCTAGCAAAGGTTTTCTCCTGAAAAGCATTCCTAGTTTTGCACATTGCTTGCTCAAAAGTAAATCTTACGTTGTTCTTGCTCTGGCTCTTGGATGGAGCATGGAAACGGAATTTGAGAGGTTTGCCTTCTATTTTTGACTCTGTCCTTTGCCTAAAATGTCACTTACTGGGCTTATCCTATCAATTCTCTGGCTCATTGTCCCATATTTAAAAGAGCTAAGCATAACAACCTCCTTTTTGCAAAGTGGTTTGAGATGTGTGGTGCACAGCTTCCACCACTGACACCAGCAGCAGATCTTTTGGTAATATGCTGTAGTGCTTGACTGAGATGAAAGCCCAAGTCTTGATTGCTCTCTCTCAATAGCCCCTTGAATCTTGGGCTATTTGGCTGTGCAAGTGCCCTGCTTCACCTTGAGAGCAGACGATGTCTCCCTTTAGATTGTTCAGTGGCCTTCTGGTAGGTGCCCTTGGGAAGCAAGGGGAGAAACGGGCTTAAATCCTGACATCCTGAAGAGGCTTCACCCCATCTTCTTGGTTCCACCAGAGCAGTATGCAGGTCCTTCTCCATCCACTGCAGCAAATGTACTTGTTACTGAAAGAAAGCGGTTATAGCTCCTGCGAGTTGTGCCAGTCCCTCATCTTTCAAGCCAAGTGTCACGCAGTGCTGTGAATTTGCTAAATAGATTTTCTCACAGAGCCATCCAGTGATGTTGGGGAAGATTTTTCTTTTTCGTTTTTCTATTTTTGGGGGGAGAATTTAGCGTATATTTTCTGTCTGTAAGCTTGCAAGGAGGTCTGTAAGCACTCTGCATGTTGCACTGTGTATCCCAAAGCCATCCGTGAGGCAGAGAAATGCTTTGGAGTTGGTAGGGATCCACAGAGATAACAAGTGTTCAAAAGGAAACAAGCATCTGGTTTTGGTTTTCCTTGTGGCTTTAGAAATTAATATCCTACTTTTGGTGTGATTTGTGTGTGTGTGTGTGTGTGTTTGTTCTTCAATACATGAAACCGAGAGCCTTGCTCTGCTGATAGAAGTCAGGGTTGAGAAAAGGGGTGGTCCTGGGTTGAAAAGCAGCTAGAGACAGTAGCACAGCCTCCCCTGCCTGTTCCAGAAAACATCAGCATTTACCAAAAATCTTAGCAAAATGTCTTGAAAGCCTGCCAGTGGAGTTCAATCAATAATTAGGATTGGTTTGGTTTTTATGTATGCTCAAGCAGACCAAGGCTGCTCCTGAGCTATCGTTTTGTATGCTTTCATAGTGGAGCCAAGAGAAAGTTGTTTTTCTGTTTGTTTGAAAACTCACATTAAACAATTCAAAGTATCTGCACCCTGACCTCTGACGGGATTGAGACAAGAACTGAAATCTCACTGTTTGTAACTGCAGAATAAATACTGAATTTTAGTATAGTCTTCAGATGACAGATTGACTGCTGGACTTGCTCCATGTGTCCAGAAAGGGTAATTATGGTAACTGTTAACTGATCACAGTTTCTCAACACACTTAAGTGGTTTAAACTCTGATTATATTCTGGGCTTTTTTTGTTTGGTTGGTTTGGGGTTTGGGGGTATATTTCCCCACACCCCCTCAGGGGAGAAAAGATGATTAATTTCCTCTTGTACAACGGCATTAATGTCATGTGGGCTGAAGGATTAAGTTCTTTTTATTTTTAAAACAGTTGCTGGGGTGTTTAAACCCCTCCTTTTTAGCCCCATTTCTTGTTAGTATAACAGCAAAAGGAAAAGAAAATCACTTTCAAAAATAATCTAATTTTCTTCAAAGTTTCTATTTAACAGTAACTGTAGCTTCTTGTTTTTCCAACATGGGGTGATAGAGAAATTGACAGATATTATTAAATCATATTAACTAGTAACAATTTCTTACCCCCAGAACTGTGATTTAAATCATATACTTGCAATACATTATTAATGAAGCAATAATCTCTGGGAAGCAAACTATGTTCACTTCGGTCAGACTAAAATCCAAACCCCTCTGCTTTTCCTAACAAATACTGCTAAATAAATAAGGCTATGCCATTTAGATCAAATATTTGATTTTTTTTTTTTAATTCTTTTTTCTTTGCAGAGTATTGGAAAGGGGTCCTTGTGGTGTATAGACCCAGAATATAGACAAAATCTTATTCAGGCTTTGAAAAAGACACCCTATCACCCATATTCGCATGTGTTCAATACACCTCCCACATCTCCTCAGGCATATCAAAGGTAAGAACTAGATGCGTTTTACAACTCTAATTGTTTTCATCCAGTGTTGCTTATAAATCTTGGGTAAGACATTAAATGTAATTAAGCGGTTAAGCAGTTTGGAAACCGTGCTAGCAAAGACAGCCCGGGAGCAGTGACGGCAGCCTGGCTGAAACCTTACCTGCCTGTCCCCCTGCGTGACGGGCCCCTGAGCAGAGCTTGCCGTCCTCCTGCGTCAGCCTCACAGCCTTTCGGTGAAACAATGCTCGAAATTAAAATGCATATAAGCAAATGGAGAGCTCTGAAATGTCTGCTGATCCCCTTTGCAGTAGGTGAAAGCACAGTACCCTCGCTCAGAGGAGATGGGCTCGTTTCTTTCCCTCGGGTGAGCCGCAGGGCCTGGGTTGCCTGTGCAGCAGTCAGGTTTCCAGCCGCGCCCTGCGCCCAGGTGACTTAAACTGCTTTTGTTGTGGTTACGGGGCCCTCGAGCTTATCCCAGAGCATGGCGAGAGTTGTTTTGCCACCTCGCTCCAGTGAAGCAGGCGTGGAGCGAGTATATTTGTTTAGCACTTGGTTTTGATCTGGGCCTTGCTTAAGACTAATGGTAGCAAAGGAAGAGAGAGAACCGACGAGTGCCATCTGCCAGGCGGGGAAGCAAGCACCGGCTTTTGACACAACTGCTTTCCCTTCGCTTCTAATTTGGCAATTGTTTTCTTTGCTTTTCCCAAACGCTGGCAGCGCGTCACAGCTGGGTCAGAAGTGCCAGCTCTGGCCAGCGCCGCACCGCAGCCCACAGAATCAGCAAGGTGTCTTTAACCAGCCGTAGCAGGGGTCAGCAGCGCCAGCAGGACTCGGAAGCGACTGTGATGGCTCTCGGGGGGCTTCGGGAGGGATTTGTTGGGTTGGTTTTCTGTTTGTTTTTTTTCGCGGAGCCGTTTCAGCGTTAGAGTTGAGGCTGGTGGGGAGGGCTGGGGACGCGGGGCGGGCGCGGGAGAGGCCGCCGCCGCCCGCCCTTGCCGCCCGATGAGCGTGATGGTCGCCATAGCGACGCGGGCGTTTCCCCGGCAACGCGTAGCCCAGACAACGCGTGAGCCGTTGCATCACGGGGCGGCGCGGCGCGGCGCTGCCTGGCGAACCGAGCGGCCGTTGGGCTCCGCCGCGCGCCGTTGCCGTGGTAACGGGTAATCCCGCGCAGCGGCGGCGGCGGCCGCTCCGACCCTGTTTTGAAAATGGGGCCCTGTGCCGGCGGCCCTGCCCCGCGGAGACCGGGCCGGCTGCGGGCCCCGCGCCGACCTGGGGGTGGGAGGCGGTGGGACCTCCACATCGTGTTTCATGTGAAGCTCTAGGAAAATATTTTTTTGTAGTACCACCTTCGTAAGTCATTTTTTCACCTGTACTTTTCCCCAGCTTCCAGCAACCCCACCGCTACTGTGCTTTGCAGAAGGACAGATAAATAAGTTGAATAATGGCATTAAGATTGGAATTTGTGCGTTTGAACAAGGCTTGTTTCCAGAGCCTCACTTTGTCATTTCTGTTGCCTTTTTAAGCGTATTTTAATGATGCCCTTACAGATCTATTCAGAGATTGTCGTAACAAGTAAAAGTGTAATGCATATCTGACATAGAAATGGAGAGATTTTGATCCCTTCTAATCCCCGCAAGCAAAAATATCCATCAAACACAGCTGAAAGCAGGAGGATCTCTGATTTATTTTTTTTTTTATACTTAAAGTGACTGCTGACTTAATGGGTCGGGTTTGCCAGAACCACTGTGCAATTCACTGGCCGGTGCTGGCTGCTGGAGCTCACAGATAGCTTTTCAGGTCAGGCTGAAGAACGTGATGCAGCAACACTTGCACGAGCTGGTCCTTGCAGGAACGAGCCTGTAGAGATGCCCCAGCTGGATGCTGGGTGTCAAGGAGACTGCTTCAGGGTGGCTGCATTGCATCCTGCACAGCCATGTCCCACTGCTCTCCCATCCAGGCTGCCTGTGGCAAAAGACACTTGTGGAGCCACAGACCTTGGTCAGAAGTTGTGCTGCCCTCTTCTAACAGGGTGGGTAGACAGACCCTCATGGCTTGTTTTCATGCGTGGGAGAGGTACGGTGTGCTGGCAGATGCCAAACAGCATAGGATTTAAGAGAGCATTTTGAAAGACTGCTGGCTTTTGCCAATGGGCAAAGCTGTCTTCTGAGTGGGGGAGAGGGAGGGTTCTACCAAAATGCTTGCAAGCATGTCCCAATCCCAAAATTGAACAGGAAACTTCCTCTCCTTGGAAACCATGGGAAGCTGCTACACTGCTTCCACTGCCAAATGCTTTCAAGTCTTCCTTGTAATGACTGCATCATAAAGAGCTTGCGTGACTGCAGGAGCAAATGCCTTGCAAATAGAGACCCGAAGGAGGCTGGGTTTTGTCTGAAGAAATTGTGGTCTTACTGGTATTTTTAGCTGGATATTTTTCAGCAGTTCCACTGTCAAATGAAACTTAATCTTCCCAGGATCTTCTAAAATATTTATTTATTCATCTACTAATGACTGGCAAAACATCAATACAGGGCTGGTCTAGGCCATCAGTGACTGCTGGATTAATTATGCATTGGCAGTTAGATGGCAAAATCATTATTTCAAATATATTTCTGATACAGTGACAAGGAGTTGAACATTCCCTGTGCATTTGGATAAACAGTTATCCCATACGTACGTGACTGCTTTCTCATGGCTACAAAGACCTTGGTAACGGGTGGAAAATATAAATCCCTCCTGCCATCGTCGGATCTTCAGAGCAATACATTGTCATAGTAACAAATTTCAAGGGAGATTTTTCTGATGGTGAAGATAGCATGTCTAGAAAAAAAATCCTTGGGTGGCAGAGGTTTTGCTCTCCCATCCATCTTACATAACTGAAGGCCACAACTAAGAGAAACTGTGTCACCTGATATTAGTGAAATATGTCTGGAACGAGATAATTTGCCAATATTACTTCTGCCTCCAGGAAGAGGATTAATCGGAGGCATTACAAGGTTCATAAGGATCAGTTGGTGCAATTCCACAGGGGCAAATTGACCTATTGCTTGTCTTTATCAGATGTTTTAAAAGAATAAGGATACACAAATGAATCACATGTTCTGTTTAGTATCTGCGTAAGCAGCTTAGGGGAGAATTGAGCAGAGAGTGGAGGAATGTATTGTAAAAATATCCCAAGCAAGATGATCATTCAACAGACAAATTCTCCTTTCTGAGCAGAGTTAATTAAATCAGATAATTTAGCTTTATGACTTCACCAAAGTGCTCTGCATAAACATAGCAGGAGGACCTTTTATAAAGGAGTTTTACGATGTGAACCCACACATTTGGATGGCTGAGTCAGTGTTTTATACTAGTATTGTTTGAGATTCAGGCATACAACTCAAACCAGGAAGTTTGGATTACGCTGGGCTTCATGTATAGAAGACCATAGTTTCAGGGTAAAAAGCAACCATACAGGGTTTACACATTAGATGGAATTTCAGACTGCAGTTGCTACTGCAATACAGGGTGAAGATTATCTGTAAAAAGAATATAGTAATGTGAATTATTTAATTTTAGTTGGATTGGATGTGTATTCTTAAAAAATAATACGTCAACCAAAATTTGGATTTTATCTGCTTTTTCTAATTGAAGCATATATGTCATTTACAATGAATTTCAAGGGTGAACTAACACTGATACACAGCATTATAAACTGAAATCTCTGTGGAAAAATTGGTGCTTTAGTCTAATGTGTTTCTTTTTAAATATTTACAACTGTGTTGTCCATAGCAACCTTGAAATATATTTATGGACACAACCTTGTTTAAGTAACTGTGTAAGTCAATGCCTTGATGTTTCATCTGTATGTTTTATTTCCAATTTTCTGATTCTAACTAAACTGTAGCTGGGATTTTCTTTTCTAGTAGTGCTTCAAGGAGATCTTGAAATGGATTACCCCCCCCGTATGTATTACACTGGAGTTCTCAATTGTATTTTTCCTTCTGCTGCTGAAAACTATCAGGAAATTTAATGTAAAATAACAGAAATTATTAGTTTCATGGATAAAAAATACTTCATGATTTGGGTGACCACTTGGGAGTATTGGCTAGATCCCTCTACAGACCTATGCAACATTATTGCGCTGCTTTTCATTTTTTTCCAGAGTGTTTTGCTAATTGTAGTTTGTTGAACCAGTGACAGACTTTGCCACATCTGTCCTAAGCTGCTGTGTAACTGATAAAATTGCAAACTTGCCTGAGATAGAAACTGAAGAGTAGTTTCTTTCTTGTGTTGCCCCTGCCTGCCTGTTCATAAAAGCTTTATTCAGTTCCTTGTTGGTTTGCCTCTTCCTGATGGAACATGTCCTTGGGTGAGCTTGGTTGATCTGTTCTGCTTCAGTAAAGATTGAGACCCCAGTTAATCCTGAGCTAGGTTTGTGCTTGGCTTTGGACATGGTGTTTTCCTGTGTATATCAAAGCACTTTTATCGTTAAAATGCCTCCTCTGGTGCACATCACTACATTCCAGCTGGGCTGCCCTCTGCAGAGAGGGCTTGAGCCTTGCGGGGCTGGAACTGACAGGAAAACATGCAGCCAGTTGATCACAGAGGGCCTGCAGCTACATGAGTGACCAAATGTTTTATGAAACTTCACTAGCCCAGGATTTGAAAATTTGGAGTGGCTTCTGTTTTATTTAGTTTAGTATCTCTTAGCACTATATCCTATTGCGTCTGCTGGATTCCTTAAAGATGCTATGAGCTTCTTAAATGTTCATCACTTCTCCAGTGTCTTGTCTTTTGATACCTGTTTCTGAATAAAATATTTTTCCTTATTCTTTATCCTGAGATAAAGGTTAAGAAAAGGAGACTTTGTAATCATGAGCCCCGGCCTTCACTTTTGGAGTTTATTAATAGAGACACAATGAGAAATCTGTGAAACTTGGATCTCAAGAAGAAAGCTTTAGCTGTCAAGACCTGCTGTCCCTGCAAGTCCTGTGGTAAACAACAGGAGAGGTAGACTCTTAGTCCTAACTTGCTGCTTCCATCTCACCTGTACAAGTCCTCCCACCACGCAGTGATGAGGGCAAGAGGCGGCCGTGCAGCAGGAGCTCCCCAGGCAGTGCCTGTGCCCCTGGTCCCTCCCCGCAGTGCTGCAGCAAACCCCCCTGGAGCAGTCGGTGCCACACGCTGTCAGTGCGCAGTTTGTGTACAGGCCACTCAGGATGGGGAACTTTGAAGCTGTTACATGGATGCAAAACAGGCAAGTGCTCCCTGCCCGGGACAGTTCTTGTAGATCGGCTGCTTAGGAAACTGCTGTTGCTCCAAAGACTTCTTCAAACATTTGCAAGTTTTGGCTGTACTGTCAGAAGCCTCACCCTTTCACAGTGGTTTATTGAAGCTAAACTTACATCAAAGTCAATATATTGTAGGTTATCATTTTGGACAGTGTATAATCACTCTTTTTATCTGTACACTTTTTAAGTTGAGATAGAAATGATCTTCTGTGGGCATTTGACAAAGCTGGTGAAACAGCCTTTTCCCATTCACTGAAAACTTTGAAGCACTGGAAGACACTGCAGGGTGTCTCCCTGCAAGAAAGGGCTTAGAAATGAAATTAATTGGTTGTCCTTTGCAGTCTGGAAACTCTGATTTAGTTCTGTATTATTGTTTTTGCTTTTGATAGGAAATGAAGCTGACCATAGAGCAGTCTAATACTACTTTCTGTGCATGTTACACTACCTTTATCAAGATTGATCTAGATATTTTACTTGCTGGATAGAGTCAGAATGAGGTTTTTTTCTTTTGGTGTGGTGTTAAGGCAGAGTCTTTGAGGAATTTTGTTTTACTCTTTTTGTAGTTCAGACATCACAGAGAACACAAGTTTTTTCCAAATTGTACCCTCTGACACCATAACATGTCTTGATTTGAAAAGCATCTATACTTCAGGATTATGCTGCTTTATTCCTGTTTTCTGGCAAGTTAGAGAATGTTGGTTCTGCTTGATGCTGGGTAGAAATAGTAAAGAAAAAAGAATGTCTGCTTGAGTGGATGTCTGTAATGGTATCAGTGCATAAATATTTGAGGATTTACCAATCCAAGACTTGCTTTCTAACATATTCTTACCAGCTCTCTAGCCAGTAGACTTTTGTGATACGGGAAGTATCTCATTTCAGAAAACAAAACAGATGAGCTCTTACCTTTTAAAAGGCATTTCCTTGTACATTATAGTATGAGAGAGGTGGAGGGGAAGGAGATAAATTGGGAAAGGTGGTAGCAGATCCTGGACAGAAAAAGAAGAACAGAAAGTCCAAGTCTGACCTCTTTCACACTGCAGTTTCATGCATCTTTTCTGCAGCACCCTTGTGGTCAGCAGGAACGGCTGGCGGAAATACAAATAACCCTCTCATCAAGTCTTCATTCTTCTCAAAATTAGTTAAATGCTTCTTAGCCTTCTCAGCTGAAATGTTTTCGGTTCTTTCTCATCCATACCCTCGAAATAGTACAAATGTCTTGTTTCCCATTTGCCAAATACATGAAGATTTGGTTGTGTCTGTTCTGGCTGCATGTTTGCAGACCTTTGGTTAAAAAACTATAAAGCACTATCCTCAGCCTGTCACGTTTCTCTAGTCTGGTTAAACAGCAGCTCCTTACTTTATGTTGTTATTTATGGTCCCATTTGTTGGACAGTCTTCCCAGTTGCTTAGCTTAGCTTTTTCAGGGTTTTGTCTGTTTGTTTGTTTAGGGGTTTAGTTTGTTCCCCCTTCTCTTTTATATAAATATAGCTTTATTCCAAAGACAGTTTGGAGTGGTATTTCCACTTCAGTTCATGGGAAAAGGAAAGTCTAGGTATGTGTTTTGTTAGTTTGTTTGTAAATCCCTCTCTAACCCTGGGTATTTCCCTATGAAAATTGTTGAGAGTGGTCTCATTGACAGAGCTGTGAATTGCTGACTGCAGGAATTTGGAAGCACGTGGGTGCTGTGCTTCTGAGATTGTGTTCTGCAACTCCCCATCCCCTTTCTTCACTGTCCCCAGGGTGTGTTCTTGCACAGTTAGGGCACGTGTTGTGTGGTGCACGAGCCATATGGTGGTATAGCAAAAAGCAGAGAACGTGGAGCACACCCCCTCCTCTGGTTACTGTACAGTGTTCAGCCCATCTCTCACCCTTCATCCCATTAATAGCTGTTGCATCACTATTACAACTGCAGCGGTTGCTTGGATGGGGAAGCCTTTGCAGTGCAATTCAATGACAGTTCACTGAAATTTTAGTTGTTGAAAATTAGGACTTGGAGACAAGTGTTCATGTGTTGAACAGTGGCTGACATGAGCATCATGTTTGTTGATAATACAGTATTACAGCAGTGGAAATCACCTGATTTCTGCATTTGAAAACACTCACGAAGCTTGAGAAGCTGCAGGTAGTATCATAGTATGTCACTTCTTACTGCTGTTGGATTCAGAAAAGGGTTTTTATTTCCAGAACTCAAGTTAATTTTTAACTTTTTTTTCTTCTGGATTTTCTTCGCTTCTCTATTAGTTATTGGACTTCTTTCCTTTGGTGCCTGTAGTAATAAAGATTTACAGGGAAAGTCACCTTATTTGCTGTTCTGTTGTAAGACTGACATTCTTGGAGCAGTTTCTAACGTCAATAGTAAGAAACTTCCTGTGAATAAAAAAAATTTTGATAATTTCAGGATCTTTCAAACAGTAGGGAAAAGATGGCTTTTCTATAATGGAACTCTTGTGATTTTAAGGCATTTTGCAGTATAACTCTTCATTATTAATACTTGTTTAGACTCAAAGTAAGGTACACTGACAATTTCAAAGAATTGCAGCTCTGTCTTAAATAAAAACCCGTGTGGACCTTTCATCCTTTTACCTAACATTTGAATGTATATTGAAGAATAGAGAACATGTTTAACGAGTGAGGGAACTGTTGTAGTTTATGTGAAACTCCCAATATTTGTTTAACCTATTTGTTCCATATGTAATATCCTTATGACAATGTCAGTTCTGCACACAGGTTCAATGGCCTTGGGTAAGAGAATTGGCCTAGCAGACTTACTTGGCAGTCCCTTACTGTCTTGGGACAGTCTGCTTCTGTCCAAGAGCTGGAGGAGCTGGCTGCAAGTGACTCTATTTGTCCCCAGGTCACAACAGAAGGTAGCGACTGTACCATAAAAATGCTGGTTGTCCATAAAGAAATGTCCTGAGAGATGAGCATGGCCAGTGAAAATTAATTCTTGGGAAAGAGGGTCCCATTTCATTGCTGCTCACACTATGACTCTAGAAAATCCTAATGAGGTGGAGTCTAGGTTGTTGGGGTGTCTCATCTGGCCTTGGGTTACCCATCAGAGGTAAAATACTGAAGTTAGATGATGGACACTCAGCCTGGGCTCCGGGCCAGCTCGCAGCAGGCTGGGAGTTGTTGAGCTTCAGGGTAAGGTGGACTGACCTTCAGAGAGCACAGACCAGCTGGTCTTTGTCCCAAACAAAATCCTCTCTGATTTCCATTTCCAGTGTCCTAGGTGGAACATGTGTACTCAGCCAGGTTTGTCACAATAGTGTTTCCAGTTATTTTATACATACAGTTAAAAGTGCAGTTGCATTTGATACCTGTTAGGTGTTCATGTAACACCTGCTCATGTATCTGACCCAGTTATTTCTCAAAGTATCAACCAGTCTTTCTGCAGATGATTTTTTAGGAGCACAGGTGTCCTGAACTTTTAGAGCTTTCCCACTACCAGTGCCTGTGGCCCTAAATCTTAAGGCAGAAAGCAGTTCCCCTTGAAAACTATTTCTTTAGGAAAAATATATATTCTCAGTGAAAAAGTTTAAAACAAGTTTCAGTGGGTTATAGTCTTTTTCAGTCTTTATTAGTCAACACACTTCTCCCGGGATATGTATGGTGTGCCAGCATATAGATCTGTGTGTATACAGTACGCTGTACGCTCTTAGTGTAGTATCTTTATATATTGCTCAGTGTGCTTGCTGGAGAAGGCACATTTTTTAATTTGTTTGTTTAAAGAAAGTAAGTTTGGGGTTAATTTTGTCTGTTAATATATGAATACTTGATTTTTTTTTTAATTTTTTTTTCTTCATCATTGCCAGTTATGACTTGCACTTCCAATGTCATAAAACCTCATCTCAAGAGTTGGAGTTGCCACATGCATGTTGAGATTACCAACCATGTTTTTCCTGTCTTTTGTAACTCCATCACTATGATACCTAGATTTCTGTTGTATCCTGTTTTAAATGTGTGTGAATCTGTCTTCTGATTGTATGATCCTACTGTGTAGAAGGGATATTCCTCCTGTATTAATGGAACTGTGTTTTGTATGAATAAAGCTATTTTGATGGAATTGTTTCCTTTTACAGGAACTTCCATGGCTCAGAGGAATAAAAACTGAAAGGGCTTAAATGGTATTAAAATACCTCTTTCTGAAGTTTTGGAACAAAAAGTGTTGTCTTTTTTCATGGTGAAACATTTTTACACTTGGGGTTTGAATTTTAACTTGGAAAAATCAAGCTGCTTGGTTCATCAGAATGAAGTACTTATATAAAAACTGGTTTTTTGAGGAAGTGGTGGGGTCCTTACTAGAGAAATTTCGATCCTCAGCAAAGCCCTATCCAGCTGGGAAGAGAGACTGTCTTCCTCACATGTTCACCTGTTTGTCGCAAAGTAAAAGGACAGGAGGTGAGATGCAGCTTTTTGCTGGCCCGGTGTGTTGTAAGCTACAGTGGCCTGAGAAGATGTTCCTTCCTCTTTTCCTATGTGAAACAGAAGTGCTCAGCACTTGCACTTCATGTTCTTTTTCAGCAAAGCCACAGTGGAACTCCCAAGTTTATATTTGATTATACTGGGTTTTTTTCCACAAGTGTTTTGGCTTAATTTTGGGAACCTCACAGTTGTTTTAAGAAAATCTGCCAAGCAACATTGGTACATCTAAGCGTAAATGAGAATGGAGGGGCTGTATTTTAGATGCCCAACAAGAGTTTCTTGAAATGTTTCTTTCCATTCCAGGTGGCCCCGAAGGCAATGTGTATGTGTGGGGTGCTTGTATTTGTTCTGTTCAGAAATTATGAAACTTTGTAAAGGCAGCATTTGCCCTTTTTTTTTTTTTTCTTCCTTTTTTTTTCTTTTTTTTTTTTCTTTTTCCCTACTGATTAAAAAAGGAGGAGTGGGAGGGTTAGGTAGTGTGTAAATTAGATAGTGGAACTTGCTACCACAGGGAATTGCTACAGCTAAGGATTAAGCAGTAGTTTTGTTTTACTACTGTGTCCAGAGATGATACAAATGCATCTGGAAGAGGATACTAGACCTTGTGGTATTTTTAGGTTTTAATTGGTGTCCCCAGTATTTCAGGTCTGTATAGGCTGTACTAGCAAGCACAGTTAGTCTGAAGTGGACTTGTGTAAGCAGTTTGACTAGCAAACACATCAGAGAAGTTAGTTTTGTTGATGAATAACTTGTGGATACCAGAAGAGAAGCACTGGTAAGGTGGAGCGCTGCTCTGCTGGTCAGGGTGAAGTTGGCTGGGTTGTTACACACACTTATATCTGCTTACAAAGGAGCATGGTTTCCACCTCTGTGGTTTGTTTTTTTTCTGTTTGTGAAAGGGGAATGACTGAAGAGGTTGGCCAGCTCAAATATGAGTGTGGATCAGATTTTTATAAATGATCTTTCCTTTCTTTTCAGCCTGACTCATTTCTGCTTTGTTGCCAGTCTCCTCCTGTTAATTGCCAGAATTCACTCTGTGGGCTCGTGTGTATGCTTCAGTTATGTATAGTAATTTCTCATTGCTCTGCTCTTAAAGCATCCAAGATTGTACAGGCAATAGGTCTTGCTAATACAAATGTAAATTTATTTCTTTCTTGGCTTGTTGCAGCATGTGTGCACTTGTTAAATTTTCTTTTTGTTAGCCTGTGTGACATATTTTTGATACTAGAATCATGACTACATGGACTTTATTTGTGAAAGTGGAATAACTGTAGTTTATTATTCTGCCCTTTTCAAAGGTAGTAGTCAGCGTCCAACTTAATACAGCTGATGATTTTTAGCATTTGTGGCTTATGGCTCCTTGTACCTGACTGCTGTTGCCAGTGGTTCTCTGTGCTGCAGTTTTTAACCTCACGAATGGGTTCTCTATGTGGTCTGCCTGGACAGTATAAATATTGCAGAGCTCTATGCCTCTCACTGCTTTCTTCTGTATCTATTTTTATAAGGATTCCATTATATAGCCTTCCAAAAGAAGTTATGTTCAAACAGTGGTAACAGGCTTGATGGAAAAAACTTCCTAAGGTTAGTTAGAAAAACTAAGATACTTGGAACAGATGCTTTTTTTTTTTTTTTTTTTTTTTTAACACTTACACTTCGGTGTTGTGAAGTGTATATCATTCTGGGTTTTAGCCTTGTCTGAGTGTGCTGTTGGTGTTGGTTTTTTAAGAGAGAAAACGTAAAATTTTGAAAAATTAATTGCATAGTAGTGCAGATACTAAGGATTGAGTTATTAAAAATGTAGTGATGCTTTAAGATGTCTGTGCAGCATTGGGAATTCATAACTGATAGCAGTGCAAGATGCAAGTTCCAGTAACAGTATATGAAAAAGAGATGTAAATTTAGCAAATTTGGGTTTCATTAATTTTTATGTTTAATCCAGATTAGCAGATGGAGGAGAAAAATGTAAACAAAAAGGAACTGGGTTACTTGGGTTACTTTTAATTATGTAACTTTCCTGAAAAGACTTTTCCTCTTTTTTTTTTTTGTTTGTTTCTTTGTGTTTTTTTTTTTCAGGCAGCTGTCTGATCAATGGCAAAATTCATAACAGTTCCCCAAGTATTTAAGATCTCTATTAATTGGAGTTCCTTTTCTGTATGAAAATTGTTCTCTTGTTAGCTGTTTTGCATATGAAAGAAGAAGACAACCATTTTTCTCATGAGATTAAAAAAATAAATAAAACAATTAATTAGAATGAAATAATTTTAGAAACTTAAGGGAATTAATAACAAACAAAGCTTTGGAGTAGCCAGCTTTTATTTTGCAACTTGCAAGTATAACAGTGTAAAAGGAGGACTTTATGCAAGCATTTTTATTCCGTGATCTCTTAAGAAACATAATCAGTTGTATTGCTAAAGCAATGTAGATCTTTTGGTTGTTAAGTAAATATATTCTGCTGCTTTTGCCTTCACATGTAGAAACAGATTTGCCCAAATCTGGGGGGAAAAAAAGAGAAGGGAAATTTCTGCCTGAAGTGCTAGAGCTGGTCTTTTTCTGTCTCCCTGGGTATATTATTACTATAAAAATTCTGATTGGAAAATAGGGGGAAAGTTGTATTGATGAGCTCTCTGTTTTGTAATGATATGGATCAAGATCTTTAGGAGTTCAGTTTGTGTTGAGTGGCACTGCAAAAAAAAAAAAAAAGATCATTTTTACCTATTTCTGTGCCCATTTGCCATCCTTGGTTTGCTGTGGTGGGTATGAGATGCCCCTGAGAAGAGTGGCTAGCATGCCATGGGTGGTACTTTTCAAGTCCTACGGTTAAAAAGCCACTAACAGTTGCTGCCTGATCAATTAAAACCCTCAAAACTAACAGAGGAAGGTGTTTGGGTTTGCCCTTTGGCTAGTCTACGACAACAAAAGCATACTTGAGCTTTACCATACCACATGTGACAGTGACAGCAGTCTCCAGATTCATGCAAAACTAGTTCTCAAACAACTGCCTTAGGACCCTCTGCGCAGTGTCTTCTGATTGCTCAGCAGAAGGTTGGTTTTGAGGGTTAGTTTTGTTTTATTTTGGTTCTGTCCTCTCGGTTGTGCTGGTGAAGATACTTGTGGTTTCACTCTAAATGGGACCCTGATCATTCGTTGTTGGGTTGCGGTTCTTTTTAAGGGATTGGGGCTTGTAAAGGAGGGATGGAAGCTTTCTTAAAGCTTTCCTACCAAAGAAAATACATAACTGAACCAGAATCTCACTGAGTCTAGTTAGATGGCACAGTGCTGTGCTGGTTAAATTATGCTGTATCTGGCTCCCAACGCAGAGTTTCTTCACAGAAGAGCATGGAGGCATCATCATGCTTAGTGTTGATTTAGGTATGTTCTGTCACAGGTGAGTGCCTCAAACCTCCCTTAAAGGTTTCTTGACTTGCAAACCTGTATTCGCAAGGCACTTAGATGCTGTAAAAAAGTTTTCCAATGCCGAGTAAAGCAGCAGTTGAAGAAAGAGGTGCTGCATCTCAACTTCATGAGTCCCTGGTCTTCATAAGCTTGCTGAGAGAGGGTAATTCACACGGCACAGTTTCACAGTCTGCTGCATCTCTCAGCCTACACTCCCATGCAGTAGCAGATGAGCAGCCTTGGGCTGTCACAGGAGTTTGGAATGCACCAAAGCAGGCAAACTACCCAGGGACTCTGACCTGGGGAGAGGAGACTGCCAACAGGAGCTGATCTACACCTGCTGTCTTCTGATTTCCAGTTTTCAAACAGCATCAAAGCAACCTCCCTTTACTACCTTGCAATGAACAGGTTAAAAGTTATCCCTCTGCGAACACAGGTGCTGGATTTTCCTGGGTTTGGCTCTCTGGTTCTGTTGTATTGCTATTGTGAGCAGACTTCAACACTTGGATGGAAAACTTCACATTTTAAAGTATGTGAGGAGGAAACAAGTACATAGACTGGCTTGTCTTTCCTTGGTCACTGACCAGGTGCAAATAATGAACTTATTAGACTGAATTAATCTCTTAAAGGAAATGGTCTGAAATCCATCTGGTCGAGTGCTGAAAAGCAGACTCAATAAAATCCTAGACAATTGACTGTAAGAAGTTTTCTGTTGGCAGCAAGCTGAATTGGGTGACCTGAGGAGAGTCCTCTGTCTGAAATTTCTGATGCAAAGACAAACAGAAATAAGCAACGGATCTTGAGTGCAAGGTCTGCAAACCGCATTTTCAAGAGATGGAGAATTTAAATTTTCCAGCTGATCTTCTGTTAACACAATTCCATCAGCAAGGTATTGCACCATAGGATATGGGGGAGCCTAACATTGAGAGGATGGTAACATGCACAAAGCTAAATGTGCTAACTACCCATCTTATTTCAAAAGCCACCAAGACACCACTTGATCTCAAACTGTACTGCAAACTAAGAAAAATCATCAGTAGTTTCAGCTCTGTGTTCAAACCTGCTATCAATTTCTGTACCTGGAGATAATAACAACTTCTTACTATGTGGCTGTTGTGTACCCACACCATTTTTAGAGGGTACTTGCAGTAACAAGCTGTACGTTTTTTCTCCAGTGATAGTCAGATACTGGTTGAGGGTGCCAGAGTTGTATGCCTTTTTACACAGAAACGTTTGGTGTCGCCTCTTTGCCCTAGCAATGGATTCCCTAAATCTAGTGAGACCTCGTGTCTTGTGTGCTGGCTTCTGCAGGAGTCTTGGCACCTGACAGCCCATCTCTTATTGATGCTCCACAAGAAGAATTGATCTTTCAGGAGAGTGAGTAGAGCTTTATCTTTTTCCTTTTTTAATGCTAATGCAGATGTCTAAAGGCCTGCAGTAGGGAAAGAGGGTGTAGATGTAGTCACGTATCTGAACTCCAGAGCACTCCGTAGGGGTATGATGGAAGCAACATCTGTCTCATCTGTAGTTTCTTGTGTTGTTCTTCATCTTCAAGACAGTAGAAGACACTGTACAGAAAAACTAGTTTTGCTACCAAGTCTGGCTGGGAAATGGTCAACACTGACAGTCCCTTAGTAAGAGAAGTCTTCGTTTCTTTTTGTCACTATGTGCAAATGCAATGGTTAGCAGAAAAGTAGAAGGCTTTCTTAAATCTCCTCTTTCGTCATTATTCTTCAGGGAGTTGTATTCTGGAATATTTCTGAAACAACGGCTGTCCTTTCACCACCCTGACTCAGTCCCCTTACGCCCAGACATTCCTTGCAGCGCCAGAGGCGAGTTGTGTTAGGCGCTCCTTTGCTCGCACCTCCTCTGGAAAAGGCAGGCGCTGCCTGCACAGCCCTGCGCCGGGCTGCTGGGGCTGGGCCCGGGCATGGCTCCCTGCAGCTGCCCAGCCCTCCGGCCTACAGATCGCCTGCAAACTCGGAGAGCTCCTTCAGCAGCAGAGAAGCAGTTCTTTGGCTCTGTGAAATCTTGCTGCTCACGCTGTGCAATTTAAAGACAAAATGCTTCCTGCTAATTATTAACAGTTACTCTGTAGGAACAGATTCATTATGGGGGCACTGAACCCTGGCCTGCCGTCCTTTTCAGCACCTGAACAATGAGAGAGGGAGGGGGAAGAAATGGCGAGAGAAACTGGAGTGCACCAATTAGTCCCGAGATTAGTCCTGAAAGAGGATTGCAATTTCAAGGCCAAAAAGAGTAGGGAGTGGGTAAAAGGATTTGAAATGAGATTATAGGACCTAAAAGCGCCTTTCTTTTGTTAGGGAAATAATTCTGCAGTTTTGCTCGAGCCAGTGGGACAATCCAGTTTAGTGGCTGAAGCAGGGGATGTGTGTCCTGTTGCTTTTTAAGGTCCTTTAACTAAGTTGATCCCCGGTTGCATTTGTTAGTGCTTCCTGCAAAATCAAAGTGTTTTCAACAAACAAACAAAAACACGGAGGAAAGCTATTGCCTCGTCAAAAGGCTCGTTGTTTTTCAGGAAGCTTATTTGTATTCTTTAAAAGGAGAGCCAAGGAAAGGAGGCAGATTGATTTCCCTGATTTTTCTTTGGGGAAACTTTTTTCCTGGTGGTCACTATGAGACCGGCACTGGTGTCACCCTTTCACCACTCATTCTACAGATTAGTTTCAGTGCCAGTTTTTGTTTGTTGGCCTGCTCAGAGATGCAAATCAGGCAGTTCCTACTTCAGTTAAAAGTACCGTCTCCTGTCAGTGCCATAATGGTGTACTTCCTTCTCTTCCTCTGGGAGGGAAGCAGGCACTAAGCCTTGCTGCCCTATTGAAGAGACCATGGTATGCACTCATGTAACATTGTGTCTGGGACTGAAGACTGGAGCTTACTTGGAGACAACAGAAAGAGAGGTCTTCCCCACACCCTCACCCTCCAAAAAGGAGAACTACAAAAGGGACAGTTACCACAGAGAATTTCAGACATTGTGAATTTAATAAGAGGTGTTTTGGTTTAATCTATTCATGCTGGACTGCATGAAATTGTGACTCCTTTTCTGCCCTTCCCATGAGGGGAACACTATTTGCCTTGGGGTGGTTTAGACTCAAAAGGTATGGAGGGATCATCAATCTATCTGTCACCAGCTTTTCTCTCTCTTGCTCTGTCTCTCTCTCTCTGTCTTTCTCTCTCTCTCTCTCTCTCTCTTCCTGGTCGAACATCTCAGTGTGAAATACCTATGTAGGCAGACTGGAAAACGTTGCTTTCAGTGTGTTATGCCCACAAGTTTAGAGGAGTTTCTCAGCGTGATGGAGTTGTGAGTTCTGCCATGGTCTTGAGTTCCCTTACACCTGCACTTTGCATGAGCCCTTGTTAAACCTGCTTTCATAGGCAAATGCTTAAAGCTGTCTTCCAGTGTGGTGTTTGAAGACAGTGTAGGGAAGGTTGAAAAAAAAATTTGTTATGAACATGAAAAAAAAGTCACAAAAAGTTGCAAATATTTAAGTTTACTGTTTCCGCACAGTATACCTAAACAGCGGCTTGGTAATAAAGTTGTGCCAAAACAGAGAGGCCTAGAGAGAGTGTGGGCCATTCACCCTCTCTTGATAAAGCAGGAAGATGGAAGAAGCAAGAAGATGGAAGACAGTGCACTTGACAGACATCATCTTGCCACTCAGGCTAGTGTAGCCTGAGTAGTGGGCAAGATCAGGTTGTATGAAGAACATACTGTTTGAGAACAACCTCTCCTTCAATGGAGGGTACTCTTTTTCTCTAGAGAAAACCATTAAAACAAGATGTTCTGCATACTGTTCTTGGAATAGAATTGTTCTCTTTGGACTTGTTTATAAACAAGTGTTTTAATTCCCATCCACAACTCTTGTTAAATGCTGATTTATCTTTTTTCTCTGTTTTTTTATTCCATTACACTGCTCTTATATAATTTAGTGAACTTGAGTTGCTGCTTTGTAGCCTTCATAACCTATTCTAGAGTCCCTCCATGAAAAGAGTGAAAAAGAGGGAAAGCAAACCCATCAGTAGAGTTCCCTCACAAAATGGTGAAGAAACACACCCTATGAGACTTGTGTAAATGGCTTTGTGAAGTTGTTCTATGCTGAGATGCTAAAGGCTCTCCAAAATAGCTACAAACTTTTTGAAATAGAACAAAGACAATAATGAAACCCAAAAGGGATGCAGCAGAGGAGCTAATGTGGAGGAAGAGACAGTTTAAGCAGGGTTTGTCAAATGACAGCAGAATGGCAAGTCTCCTTAGGAGTAGGACAGAAAAATGGTTTGAAAAGGGCTAGAGTGCAATGAGATGACAAATTCTGCTGATGGCATCCAAGTCCTGTTTTACTTCAAGTCATATTTCTTTATGATCTAAAATTTAGATGCAGCAATTTCTAAAAAGAAGTTGTTGGTTGAGCAAGTTTCAGTTTAACTGAGAACGACAGGTGGTATTTGCTGCACCTAGCAGATCAACTTTTTGGATGCTTCAGTGCTGCAAATGACTGGGCTTGCTGCTTTCCAGTTTATGCATATTTACTTTCAGTCCTTTGTATGTTGGCTGTAAAATTCAGTGGTGCACTGTATATGACATTGAAAAAAAAGACTTGACTATCAATGAAACCACCAACATGAGTGGTTTGGCAAAGTAATTTGTTCCATTTTTTCCCCCCATGATTCGTCAGAAGGTACATTAACACGTGAAGAAAATATTTCTGCTTAATTGGTTGTAGTAAACGAATGTGCTATAAATTAATTGCCTCTTTAATGTTTAAAAGGTTATGTCCTGTTCATTTTGTGACTGATTAGTATCATTTCACTAAAATGAGCAAGCTTGAGGTCATGTGATGTTTGAAAAGTATAGTTTGTTACTTTCTCTGATTTGCTGCTTTAGAGGGCTCAAATACTATCTGGGGATGTCAGGGTGTCAGTGTCGCTTTCTAAACACCAGTGAACCATAATTAATTGTTTCCTGTAATCTAATTCATTGATTTTTCTATATTTGAGGTGATCCAAGGAACAGCTTTACTCCAGGGATTAATTACGGAGAGAGAGTGAGAGTGCAGATACATTCATGAACGTATTTTTGCTAGTTAATACTAATGAGGACTTTTTGCAACTGCATGGCAGATACTGATTATACTGGAAGGAGAATTATACAGTATCTGACGGATAGCATGCCAATCCTTAGCAGCTCCTTTTGGTGCCTACAAAGATAGTGCTCTTTGTTAGTGAAACGTCTCTGTTTTGGGGTTGCCTACCAGCAGATGAAAGTCCCAGAACATCTTGGTTTGTCAAGGAGAGAGCTCGTGGTCTCCTCCCCTGGCTGTTAAATCAGAGTGGTTCAGCTAGGGGCACAGGTGATTGCTTACTTGTTGTATTTGGTTTTATTCTTTAATTTTCTTGAGCTTTATCAAGAGAGTGTGAATGGCCCACAATTTCTCTAGGCCTCTCTGTTTTGGCACAAGTTTGTTACTAAGCTGCTGTTTCAGTATACCATGTGGAAACAGGAAACTTAGATATTTGCAACTTTTTATGACTTTTTTTTTTTCGTGTTCATAACAATTTTTTTTCAACCTTCCCCACATGAAGTTGCAGCATATAAAGCAGAGATGTAAAAACCATCATCTTATCAGAAATGCAGTTTCCTGCACACATTCAACTCTCTTCATACAGCCTTTATTTCTACCCCTCTGCTTTCTGCTGCAAATCCCAAAGTGAAGAGTAGATTGGTTTAGCCCTGTCTACTGAGTCACGTCCAATTTCTACGCCAATAGCTGAAGAGAAACAGCAAACAGACGGAAACTTAGACCACATCACGAATTCTGAGAGGGAAACTGAGACTTGTTGAAGTAACAATGCTGTAAGACAGTTTCTTGAAGAGTAACCTCCTTCTTGGTAGAGATAGAACTTCATTAATCATATGAGGAATTGTGGGTTTAAAGGTAGAAGAGGGACTTCTCTCTTTCTAATTATGTGAAGGTCAGCTTTTCCTTAGTGAGTTCCTTTATTCGTGCAGGTATTATTGTAACTTGAGAGAATTACTAGAATATGACTAAGTGCCATTTTAGTACTTTCAACAGGCTGAAGAGCTGTTTGAAGAGGTAAGGATTAGGGATAAAGATGCAAACTGAGTTTTATTTCTCATTATAGATGGGAGGTTTATTTTTCTGCTAAGTTGAAAGCGGCTAAAGATAGTTTCAAAATGAGTCAAAATGAAGTCTTCTGAGTATTTGTTTACAGTTAGATTTGCAGGATGTGTGAAATTCATTATTTCATAACTCTGCTTTGAAAATGTTAAGTAGAAGATACTGGGATTGGGGTGCTGTGGTTGTTGTTACTGTAACAGAGCAGTCTTGCTCTGAAGACCAGAGAAGTACAGATCAGGTACAATTTCCAACTGCAGTTCAGTGGGGCTTTTTCATTTTGACAGAGGCTATAACAAAGGAAGAGACTTTGCAGCATAAATATCTGTGAGGTCTCGTCTGTTCTGCCCCTTGAATTTGAGGCTATGTTGAGTTGAAGACTTTTCTGGAATAAATGGAAAATTCCCATCTTCTTCTGACTGGATTCGTTTGATAGGATAGAATTTAGTTAAACTTGTGCTGTTTGCTTTAAATTTAATGTACAGTGAAGGGCATATTATAATTCTGCTTTTAATTTCTTCTGTATCCAACCTGAGGTGCGTGGGATCTGTTTAGGAGAAACACTGAACTTTTATAGGTGCAACTAATGTCAGTCAGTGATGTGGAGCCCTAATATGATAGCAGTATGGGTTGTCAGGAGGGGCCTGGAGATGAGAGTTGAGTTGTTCCTGGTCTGTTACAGTGTACTGGGTGTTTTGGAGGTACATGGTTATCTCTGTTGTGGATGTTTTCCTTTCTGTGAATGGAAACTGTATTTCTACCACTGGGTAGAGGTGGGTTGGAGGATTGATCTAGGTGATGTCTCTACAATGGTTCTGAATGGAAAAAAATGCTTTATTCTGTTCTCTCTTCTCTTACCTCTGTAGACCCAGACTGTGAGGTAAAACTGCCTGGTGTTAGGGCTGTAGTTTCACGCGTGTGTTGGTCTGTCCCTCCCCTGTCCCTAAAGTAGAGCTCTGAGTGCTTCAAACTGAATAATCACAGGAATGAGTGAAAACTGACAAATTTCGATGCTAATTTTTTTTATACCTTAGGAATTTATTTCTAAAAATGTATCTTTAAGAATAACTTGGAATTTATGCATTAAACTTTTGTCTTGGTGATAGAAGCACACACAAACTGTCTGTCATTCATCTTTTGATCACATTGCACACTGTGTAATATGTGCTTCAGACAGTGACATTCTGGGGGATGAGAGTGTGACCACTGAATGCAGAACTTGTGTAGTAGATATGCATGAAGAGGTAGAATTGAGATAATAAAGAAATGTAATCAGGGCTTTCCAAATACATCAATACTTGACTTCTGTTTTGTTGTTATTATTATTGTCTTGTGTTCTGTTTTTACGTAACTTTCTGACATGGGCATCAAACACTCTGGTGTGTGGCCCAGTGACTGCAAATCTCTGCATGCTGCTCTGCAGTAGTGCTGCAGAGCCTATAAGCACATTAAGCTTCTCAGGGAAAAATACCCTCAGCATCTGGGAGAGGTTAAATATTCCAGGGGAGAGGTTAAACATTTGTTTTGTCCTCTGCTGCTGTAATTCCAGAAGCCAGATTAGTTCTGAATCATCTGAACCACATTCGTTCAAGACTAATGAGAAAGACCAAGTATGGAAAATTTCAGCTGGTAAGTCCCTTGGCTTTGAACAAGTAGTGGAGGAGGAGTTCATACTGGCAGCAGCCTGCAGGTCATGCTTAGTTTTGAGTTTCCTTAGCACTTAAATTAGTAAAATGGGGACTCACACCATACTGGATAAACAAGAACTTCAGCAAGCAAAGCGAAGCATGTTGAGGATAGGACAGACTTTAAAGCCTCCCCTTCCTTTTTCCCATCTATTTCTGTTTGATTGGATTGCCCTTTTGCGTATGCACGTGTTTGTAACTTTGTGCGTGTTCAAGGTACGTTGGTACCTTTCAAATTAACAAGCAGCATATTCTCACTGATGGGTGACAAGATTCTCTAGCAGAGATGTGCACATAGTTCATCTCAAGTCCAGTTGACTGACAGGCCACAGTTAAGCTGTGCTTAGAAACGTGAATGGGAGTCTCATGTAGAAAGTATTTGCAAAATGCAGGCAGGTCTACCAGGAAAGCTTTTTGAAGTTGTGCAAAAATAATAAACTGAGAGTTCAGGACTGCAGTAACAGAAGTCAACTGGGTAACTTCGGGCTTTTAAAATATTTAATCAGTTTCTGCGTGGGATACATGCTTCATTTAGTACAGCTTTACAGTGTTGTGCCTGGATGGCAGCTCTGCAGCTTCACTGTGGTTCATTTGCTCAAGTGGACAGCATGGAAATTCTCTAGAGTCTTGTCTGTGCTATCAGAGCAGACTCTTTACATCAAGTTGAAAATGAAGGTGAGCCTAGATATAGACAACTACTAGGACTCATTTATTTTCTGTAATCTGAGATGAAAAGCTTTTTTTCCTCCCAGTGCAGTTCTGATCAAGTAAAACCAAAACAGAAACAAACCTCTTCTTCCCTGTCACCTGTTTTGCAACAAACAAAGGTTATCATCAGAAAACTGGAGAGCTTCATTTCTGATTTTGTGGAATAGAAAAGAGTCAAATGTCTTCTCACTGAACAGGCCAGTGTTTGATGCTGCTACAGCACAGGAGGCCACAGTCCTCCATGGTCTCAGAGCTGCCTTCACAAGCTGGCACAGGCACGCTCGGTAGTACATGCACAACTTCACATAACTCTGAAGTTTCCCCAGTCTGATGACCAACAGTTTTTCATCCAGTGATCGATAGTCTAGGAACCATTTAGTAGCAGTTGTGAAATAAGAAGAAACACAGCATTACAGCATGTGAAGTAACCTGCAGGGCTTTTCCTTCTTTCAAAATGAGGAAAGCAGCAACAAATAACAACCCATGTTCTAGAAGTGATCTGTGTCATTCCTTCTTTAACTACATGTACTTCAAAAGACTATTCCTTTGCCTATTGTGTTGTTACTTAACAATTCTGTATTCTTCCCAGGGGTATGTAGACTTTGTCAGTAAGAACTTATTCCTGCTTATAACACAAAAGAAGAAAAACAGGCGGAAATGATGAAATTACTTTCTTGAAGTCACTGTGTAGAGGCAGAATTAGAACTGGAAGCTGATAACCAGCATCTCCCAGTTCCCAGTGGAGACAAATCTTTTTTTAATTAAAAGTAACATGGGACAGTTGTTTCACCATGAATTTTCAAATATATCTGGACTTTCTCCTATTGCCGTATTCAGCCTAGAATTATCATATGTTCACAATAAATCTGTTAAAATCTCTAAACAGACTAGTGAGAAGTTTGCATTTTGCACTATGGCTGGCATACCTCAAATAACCATCTCTCTTAAAACAACTCTCTAGAAATTATGATGGCTTTATTTAAAGAACAAATCCTCTGTTGTTGTCCACAGATATATTCAACTCTCAGCAGACTAAAATTCTGTCTGAAGATAACAGTCTCTCACCAAGGGGACCAGGTTCCATATATTGTATCAGAAGTGAGAGGGGTTTTTTGAGCACCACAACAATCCTTGGTGGGATCCAAAAGATACCTGACCATGTTCTTGAAATGAGGAGTTACCCTTTTTATTCCTCTTTCTGGAAATTTGAGAAGCATTTTTTATCCTTTTTTTTTTTTCCCCACCCTCTCTCACTCTGTTTTCTTGCTTAATTACTTATTTTAAGTGCAGACAGTGGCATGAGAATGACTTCGGCTATGTGGAGAATGTAAAGATTTGTCCAGCTTTCCACTTCATCTGTCAAAAAGTAATACTAGATTTTATTTTCAAGTATTTTGTTCATGAATAGCTTTCCTGAACAACTTTTCTTTTGTCTTTAATAAAAATTTAGATGTAATCCCTCTGGCAGTCGTGTCATATAGAAAACTCATTTAGAGTTGAACATTTTATTACTCACTCAAAAATATGTTAGACACCCTAGAGAAACCAGGAAAGACTCCATCTAGGAGTTTAAAATCTCAGTCCCACGTGTTGCAGTAAGTGAGAGATATAGAGACAATAAAAGAGGGACTTGCAGAAGAAAGAGAAGCATTACCAGAATATTAGATCAGCCTTCATAAATTAAAAATTAGTATTGTGAACTGATAAATTTCTTTAAGAATAATGTTTTGTCTGTTATGGAAAATTGGGGAAAATGGAGTAATGGGGTTATATAGTTAAAATCTCTAAAGTAATCAGTTTTCATTAAAATCAGGAAATACCTTAACAGACACCTTCCAGATACTTTTTTATGTGTTGTCATTAGTCCAGGTTAGTAGAGGTTTTTCCCTTTGATTGGAGAGGAAGCTTGTTTGCCTGTTGCTAGGTGATGGCTAATGGTGATATTAACTGCCAGCAAGCTGTTGGCAGGGATTATAAAGGTTTTTTTTTCCATGTTAACAAAACACGTGTTAGAGGTGCAGCCATATCTGAATGCTTCTGTATTGCTCAAAATTTACAGTGGGAGTGAGAAGTTCTTTAATACAACTATGGTTATGAACCCAGGTGAAGAGCAGTAACCCCTCTTTGCAGTGCAGTGGTCTTGCTAGCCCCCATCCAGTAATGACATTAAACTGGAGTGTACAAAACAGAGCTGATACGGCAGTAGAAGGATTTGAGCTCTCCAGTGCAAGCAGTGAAGAGCTGACAACTGTTAAGAGGAGTCCTCAACCAGAATGAGATGCTGTCTATCCCACGTTCCCTCTGCAAGCTCGTGCTGCTGTAGTTTGGACTAAGTGACCTCCTCCCATGCTGTCTGACAGCCGCTCTGCAGACCACAGTTGTGAAGTGTGGGAGCCAAGAGGGCTACTCGTCGCCCTAGTCATGAGTATTTCTCATGCCTTATGCAGGGTGACTGCTGTTAAGGAAATACTTTTCATCTTTCAGCAATCAGGGCATGCTGTGTTACCACAAAAGTATACTACTTATGCTTTTTTTCTCAGTTACCACCCCATCCTAAATTTAATTCTCGGGGAATGGTAAAAATTACAATCTTCCAGCTCAGTTAGACATCCATTTATATGCCTTGTGGCAGCAGACTGAGTCCAGCTTGCCTTGGTAGCTGAATGAACTTGTTGAGTATCATTCCCTGTTGCCATTAGGTAGAGGATTTCATGGTCTCCAGACAGATAAAGTCGCCTTGTTCAGCAACTTGAACATAGGAGTAATTGTGGTTTAGTTGCTCTTCAGAAACTTTCCGAGATGGGTTTCTGTACCTGCGAGATGCTCTGTTGGTTACTCTTTGACAAAATGGATTGTTGTTTCTAGGTTTGGTGTCCTTCTTGACATTTCCTGCACTTCGCTATTTGTCAGAGGTATGAGACTTACAGTGAAGTACTTTGTACTGTGGATGGTTGGTAAGGGAATACTTGCAGCACAGGTACAGCGATGCCTTCGTTCCCTTCATCTGGCAGCTGTAGCATCTGCTCCCAAGAATTTTCAGTTATATTGCTGTCCTGATAACTGCTGTCGCCCCAGGGCAAAGTGTGCTGATCGCAGTGAATTGGGTGCTCTCCACTCATCCACTTCTTCTGCATTATTGGGATCTTACTGTGTTTGTCAGGAGGGGAAGAGTTGTATTTTTTCCCGCCACACCTTTTTGCAAATTCCGTGGGCTGAGCTGGATGTAGAGGCACTTCAGTCTATCATCTTTGCTTGTGCCTGTCATTTTTGCTACTGTTAAGGGCTGGAGAGGGGATGCTGTGTGTCACTGCAGCCTGTTCGTGGTCTAGCACCTGTTTGCTTGACTGCAGGCTCTGTGGGGTATGTTGTGTGCAGCAGCATTTTATCTTACAGATGACACTGTTCATCTTTCTACTCCTGCCCTGTACTCCAAGCTTTCCTGAGAGCTAGGGTGTGCTTTGGTGCCAACATACCTCAGTGACTGATATATATGATGGGCATACCCAGGCAGCTGAGCCCACTGCCCCTTCGTGGTGGGCCAAGGTGTGTTTGGAGCATCTTCCCTGCCTTCCTGCTGAGTCTTCCTTCTTTGGGCTAATAGCTCTCAGCTTCAGAGGCCTTTGAAGTTGTTGGGTTTTTGGCTTGGTTGCTTTTTCCCCTCTTTTCTAGGTCCTCCTGCTTTGCCATCACTCTCTGAACATACTTGGTAACACAGTCATTGGCCTATATTTATTGCCTCCTTCTGTGTTTTCATCATCCCTTAATTGTGGTGTGTAATCCCACACAATTGAATTTGTTTTGAATTTTTAGTTGTTTCAGTTTTTTAAATTAATCGGGTCTCTCTGACAAAGAGGCCTCTGAGAGTTTTTGGCATAGTTGTGAAATACTGCAACTGCGAGAGAGAATTCATACGGGAGGTTTATTTTAGTGCTTGGCTTTAAGAACTGCAGTCTCCTTGCTCTAATGTGAATTCCAGAAGACAAAGGATTTGTGTTTCCTTTTTTGAGTCTCTTGAAGCCTACGCACCTTTTGAAGATTTTTCTACGGATGCGTGGCATGCGTTTTGGTAGAAATAATGAATCAAGAGGGGCTCACGTGCATTCTTGCTTCTGTATGCCCTGGGAGCTCCTAGTTGGGCTGGCTGGCTGCCAGGGATGCTCGCTTGCTGGCCAACCAGCCTTCACATCGGCCTGGTTTCCAGCACAAGTAGTGTCCAAATCAACACATTCCCGTGGAATGTTTTAGATTTCGGCAAAGCAACATTTTCCTATGAAAACATTTTCCTGTGCCTTCCCTCAGCAAAATTCCTACTAGCTCTTGGTCAGGTGACTTCCCGTGTCAGGGGCCCTGTGACATGACAAAGTCTCCTACTGCTCGTGTACTCGGAGGAAAAACAGCTCATCCCTTGCCTTGAGTGGAAATTGAGTCCCACTTGTTAAAAATTGATAGCAAATCCCTGGGAAAGGTTGGGTTTGATCAGAAGTGGTTCTAGTTCCAGATACCTCATTTCACCCAAGCAGAGGCTCAGGGGTTGAACACCATTAGTTGTCAGTTCCCTCATCTGCTGGATTCCAGCAAGTGCGCGAGCACTTCATTTACTCGCCGTGGTGGTGCACGGGTGCTGAAGTGACAATGACCGTGCTTCAGAGAGAGGTGACTGGATGGATGTGAGCTTGCACCCCTGGATCCTGTTTTACGCATTTGCTACAAACACTTTTGCAGCCTGGATATCCCTTTGCTGAGGGCGTGCTTGACATGGTAGTATTTTCTGCAAATCAAACCAGCAGCCCTTTCATATGTCGTTTTCTCCATAAACTATACTAATTAATGGTCTTTCAAGATGTTTGTTTGACATCTCAGCTCTACATGATTGATCTAGTTCCATCTCCCCACCACCACCCCCTCCAAGTGCCCTGTGCTCATCTGCTGCTGGGAGTTAAATCAGTCCAAGCTCGTGCATAACAAAAATGTATTAGGCCTCAAGTTTCTTCTCATGGATGTGAGAGTTCAAACTAGTTACTGCTTTTCTTCTAGTAGCTGTGTGGGGATTTGTTAGAAATTAAGTATTACTTTAGTCAGTGTGTTTAGTTAGTAAGTTTGGGGAAAAACTCTGCCATCAATAATGCTAGTTGCATACTTATTAATCTTACAGCATTACAAAAGGAAACTCTAAAACCAGATTTTACATTTTTATTTTGCCTAAATGCAGAATATGCTGTTTTTTCCATAGGAGAACCAGACACTCTTCTCCAGTAGCTTACTACACTGAAGAAACAAATTTGTTTAAGAAAACACCTGGGATGGACCAAATGTTTATTTATTATAGATGGTCTTTAGAAGAATGAACTTCTCGAAATTATTTCTTAATGTGGAACAGGGAGGAAGCAGCTTTTGAACACTTTAAAGTGAGAGATAGTTTAACTCTGTCATTTCTCAACTTGAAATATGTTTTAATAATTAATACCAGTTGAGACTTCATGTGCAAAAGTTTGGGAACAGAAAGAGAATTTATCCAGCACAGATCAGGCGTCGCTAAACTTAGCAAAGTCGTGCAAACACAGAAGTTTGTTGTTTGAAGAGTTGACCAGTCGCTGTGGTACGTTATTTACATGCTGTAATTCTTTAGCTTCCTTTCCTGGCAAGGCACAGTTAATTTTCTCAGTTCATGTGGGTTTGTGCTGAATCAGATGGAGTTTTTTATGAGAGCCTTGGGCCTTTTAAAAGTTGGAAAATGAGATAAATCACTATTGCTTTGTTTCTCTAGTGGAGACATTTTGTCTATTCAAATGTATACGATTTTCCCTCTCCTTTCTTTAACCCTCTCTCACCCAGCTGCTGGCAGTAAATTTTTTCTATGGCTTCATTTCAGAATTTCACCTTTTTATTTTCTCGGGCTTTTAAAAGGCATATAGCTGTCATACTGTAATTTGTAATTTCTGTGGCAAATTTGGTCAAGTGTGAAAACTATGCTGTGGCTTTCTGCTTGTGGCCTGATGGGTCCTGTCCCAGGGAATATCCTGGACTCTGATGAGCTACAAAACTGCAAGCCCATCCTACGGGAGTGTGAACTCCCTCAACAGCTCTTGACCTTGTGAGTTGAGGAGCTACACTTGAAGAGCCTGGCACTTACTATAAGGAATGTAAACAATAGGTTACATTAAGCGCTATGAAGTGAGAGTGCGTTTTCAGATGAGTGCATGCCCCAGCACACTCCAGCACTTATGAATGTAGACCTACTTAAGTTCTTTTTGGTCATTTTGCTTGCTTGCTCTCTCAACTCCCCTTTTTGTTCAGGAGTATTGGTTGGTGGCTTTTATTACTCATGTAATTGCTTTGGATCCTTTAACACAATGAAGTTGTTACATGTTAGCACAAGAGTCTCTGCAGAATAATTGTGAAAGCAGCGTATTTTTCATATATGGCATTTTGTCAGAACTTAGCTAATGTTGTCAATGTATTAGACAACATCTGTTTTCCATTTCATTGCATTTTGTGTAGTGGTAGTCAACTCAAGAGGAGACAAAAGTAACTTTGAACAGAAATGACTGTGGGGTTTGGTTCACAATTTGCAAGGCAGAGTGCCTTACAGTGATCTCACCAAAGGATATTTGCTCTTTGCTTTTAATTTGTACTTGAATTTGGGCATAGGGCAATTATTTATATATTGGTAGCATAGCTTCATGATACTACTTTCAGTAATAGCTTAGTATGCTTAAACACCTATGATTGTCTTCAGGCTTTAGAGGACTTTGAAACCTGTTTCATGAGTACAGGAATGACAAACAGGCAATCTGTCTCTTCCACCTGCTTTGATGATGCTGCAACAAACCTTTTCCATGTTTTCAGTTATTTCCCCTAGGTATTCTGCTTTTAAAATACTTGCTGCACCTGAGCCCTAGGATGGGATCAGTGAACTCCTACAGGTAGTGCCTCCTGTCAGGGACTCCCCACACAGCAAGAGCAGCAGCAGCAGTGACAGTGGCACACTTGCTCTGGGCAGCAACGCCTGTGGATTTTCCTGGGGAGGGTGAGCTGTGCTGTACTGGAAGGAGGGATGCGCCTGGCCAACAGCCATCTACACTGTTAAGAAAGGAGCAAGATAGCTTTTTATGTCCAGGAATTTGGCCCTCCTGTTGACAGATGAGGCTGTGGGTGGCTGGCATAGGAAGGAGAGCTGTTCTAGTGTGGTGGTGGTGGTGCAGTAGTGCTCTGGTGCCTTTGTGAGGACAGAGGGGAGTGGATGGCCATCAGGTGCTTCCTCACAGCATCTCCTCTTCTCCAACATGCTGGCACCACAGGTTGTTGGAGTGGGTGCTCCACAGTCTCATTGCCTACAGCACTGTGGGGCTGCTCTGAGGCAACAAAGGAAACAAGGTTTAGAGGATCATACTGATATTCCCTCCTCTTCCCTTTCCTGTGTTTGAATCCGTTCTTTGCCTTCAGCCATGCTTGTCACAGGAGAGGCCATTACCTGCAGGCAGCCTTTGCAGGAGCAGGAGGCCAAGTGAAAGAGGGACCTGGCAGTGGCCCAAGTTTAGGCAAGAGCTTCAGGCCAAATGAGCACTCCCATGTGGCAGGTGCCCGAGAGCCCGCCGTGGCCACCACCCTGCCAGAGGTCTCACGGAACCATCATGGTCACCAGGCACAAGTGCCCAGCAAAAGCTTTGTCGATGCTGTTGAGCTACGTATTTTCTGATGCAGCGACGTGGCCCCCGCGTGAGAGGGTCTGGTGGGCAGAGTACTCTTGCGGAAGCCCAGAAACCGCCCGGTGTCTGTCCAGGGCTTTTCCCAGTTGATGTGTTAGCTGGGGTAGTGTGATGTTATGGCTGAGAAAAAACCATAAAGCATGTGGGTTTTTTTAGCAGATGGCTCTGGAAAAGGCCTATGTGTTGCTGCACTGAGAATTCAGTAAATATTTCTGGCATTGATTTGGAGTTTTGTATTATTTATTCCAAACTGCTTTTTTCTCTCTTCCTCTAGGAGACTGTGGACATGTGCTTTGATGAGGACATTTTTCCTTGAGAGTGTGAATCTTGAATCAAATTAACCTATTTTTAACGTGAAATTTTAGACTCATGCTTGAAGGCAAAAATGTCATGATGTTACATTAGCTTTAAAAACAAAACAGAATTAATGCAAATAGTAATTTATCATTTTTTAATGTAAATGAGTTTTTCTTTACACTTATTTCTTATTACCTTTAGCACATCAGGTCCACCCATTTGGCCAGGAAGCACCTTTTTCAAGAGAAATGGAGCCCTTCTACAAGGTAGGTGGTGGATACTACATCTTGGAGTAACTGTTCTACTTAACAAATACCTCTTGCAAATTGGACAGCTTTTGTAATATTCACTAGGCAAGAAGTAACCAAATGGTTTTTTCTTTCCTTTAATCTGTCTCCTTTATTGCATGTCTACTGCCTTGAAAATTACTATTTACTACATACAGTGAATGTAGTCTATGAAAGTTGCTGCTTTTTTTCCTTCCTCAGATTGTTAATTTGGTTACTGTAGAATGTGGCAAAGAGTGGCTTCTTTTGGTTGGGTTTTTTTTCTTTGTTTGGGGTTTTTTTTTGATTTTGTTTTTTCTTTCCCTTTGTGTGGCTAAAGAGTGCCCAGAAGGAAATGTTCCAGGAATACCACTTTTAGCTCTGTGGATGAAGCAGGGTTGTTCTTTGAGAGAGATCCTTCCTTTTACTCCTCAACTGTGCTGACAGCAAAATGTTCCTGAACATAGGCAGTGGGTGCTCTAGTAGGTAAAACAGTGGCAGAGTATTCATCTTAAGAAACCTGCTGTGCTTAGTGGTGCTTATATTGATAGAGGAATGGTAAATACCTATTTCCATTGGATAAACCTTATCAACAGAAACTATATGACTGCAGTTTTGATAGGTGAAGACTTTCAGGCTATTTTACCAGAGTTTTAAAAATCATTATTCACTGCTCTATGTGTTTATGTTTCTGCCTTTGAGTACATAGAACTACCATTGCTCTTAGTGGAAGTGTCTTGGGAACACAGAATGCTCTTTCTCCAGGCTACGTGCATTTGTCTATGGTGCAAAAGTAACTTACACCATGTAGGATGTCTTTGCAAGTATTTGTCCGTGAAGTGTCTCAGTTTTGTGTTCATTCTTGTGGTGCCAAGAGTTAGTTCTCTGGCCTTCTTTCTGGCAGAAAGTGCTGTATAATGTTCTCTGGAACATTTATCCAAATCATCTAGGATGGAGCTTTACTCAAAACTACGCTTGTAAGCAAATAATTGGCAGGCAGTAGTGCTTACCTTCCATACACCAAGTAATTCAGCACCTGTAACCAAGAATAAGTTTCAACTGATCCCTTTCACATGTCTAAGAATTTGCATCATTCTGTTGTCTAATATCTATGCTGGGATTTATTCAAACAAATTTTAAATACATTAAAACATTCAGATTATTTCTTAACACTAGGAGATGGTATAAATTGTAGAGTTTGGAAGCTGTTGACTTTAGTTTTAGGATACATCTGTTACCTTTGCAGTCCTTCCTGTTGGAAAGAACTTAGATTTTAATTATTTTTTTTTATTATTGTAAGGGAAAAAAAAAAAAGGAATTATTGTGAATGGATATACTTGATTCATTTTCAGTTGTTCAACAATTCTAGTTTTAAATGTGTACCTGCACATCTACAGTCTTTGTAATTTGTGTTCATAAAATGTAAACTCATCTATCAGGTGTGCATGGCACAAATGTTTTACCTCTTATGATGCAATATATCCAGGAATTAAGAAAACTGTTTTGTAGTCATTTCAGTCTCAGTTGTTGCTTAAAGCCTCTTCACCACAAAAAAGACTGTGCTGTTCTCCACTCTCTTCTCCTCTGCCCTTCTCTGCTTTCCAAATAGGGAATAAAAACCTCTAAAAGACCAAAACATTCCAGCATATTAAAGAGAGAAAAAGAGAGAGATGATTGCATTTTCAAGCAACTAACAAAGCCTAACAGACCTTTAATGGAGTTGGCATTCTGCGTTGCCATTTCAAGTGGAAAACCCAGTGAATTTGAACTCTAATATGCATGATATGACTTGAGGTGGGAAGAAAAACCTCACTAAAGTAATCATTTAACACCTCCTGGTTTTAATTTTAAAACAAGAAACTAACTTAATTTTTTTTAAATTTTTTTATTATTTTTTCCATCTTTCTACCTTGCTTTCTCTCCTTTTTTTTTTTTTTTTTTCTCTACAATGAGCTCTTTCATTTACAGGCTTCATCTAATTGCATGGAAATAGCACATCCTCCTCTTTGCTGCTGTTGACTGTCTTTTTCCAGAAGACCTATGTAGAGGAACGGTAGTGGGTGCAGGGAGGTGTGAGATAAGGGGGTGGAGAAGTTTGTCAAGTCCTTCGTTATGTGGCCATCTTAAGGCTCTTTTTGAAGTGTTTCTATCCAGCTTAATGCAAACAAGAGAATGAGAAATTGACTCAATTATCAGTTTCAAGTTATAGTTCTGCCTTTTGATTGGCAGAAGTTTATGTAACAAAGGGATTTAAAATTATTGTTACTTGATAAATATTTTGCTACATTCAAAAAGAATCTTCAGGGTGTGTTACAGACAATAATACAGAAAAATTCTGAAATTTTAGTAATTGTGATATTCATGTGCACTTGTCACACCTCGTTTCTTCTGAGTTGTTAAGGAAAATACTCTTATGTCTGATCTGGGAAACTAAGAGGAAAAAAATTCCACAATGTAAGTAGTACTTTTTTTAGCCAAGAAAGACTTGTAGACTCTCCTGGTTTCCATTCATTTTATGCCTGAACTATTTGGCAAAGTAATCTTGATCATTGTAAAGCATTTAACATAACTCTTCAGAGAAAGTGACTGAGAAACCAGTTATCTGTGTACCTCACAATAGCAAAGTAAGAGAAAGGGAAGTTAAAATTCATTGTAGCTGGTTTTTGTCATGTCTTTGATGTGAGCAGGATTAATTCACTGTTCCTTTCTTTTCTTGTTGAAGAAATCTGAACAAAATATTTACATGCAATTTTCTTTTTGCCTATGATTTTATTAGATATGAGATGGTTACCTCAGTTTCTTTTTTTGAGGACTGTGTTACTGTTGGTTCTAGCATTAACTCTCTAATAAAAACAAATGAATAGTGAATTTACTTTCTGTGTTGAGTAAGTCACCTGCTCAGGTGCTTTTTGAAATGCTGAGCTCCTTCTACTAGGTGAGAATTGCTCCTCATATCCTTGTGCTCTTTGGTCTTCTCACGAAGTACCATGCAGAGCTTAATATAGGTAGGACCTTCAGCCTTATCAGACTGATATACGTCCATCGAGATTGCTGTGTTCTAGTCCTCAGGTTTTCCAGATAAAACAGGTTTTTGTTCTTACTGCTTTACTTTTTCTATTGGTTTTTTTTTTGTAATGTGTTACCGTGCATATTGCGTTTTTGTTTCAAATCACAGTTTAATTTTTTTAAACTGGCTGTATGGCAATCCTTCATTCCTACTGTTTTTTCATTTCACAGCTGTCCATTTTTATTTAATAAAATGTATGTCAGGAAAAAGTCTTTGTGGTGGAGAAGATTTAGACATATTCTAAACTCTTCAGGAACTTGTGCTGAGTGAGATAGACGAGGACATAATCTTATTAATTTCAAGACCTTGATATTAATGCATTGTGTTCAGATAAAGTCAGTCTCATTGCCTCTGCTCGGGTCTTGGGTATTAAGCTCCTGTTGTAGACTTGAGGATGCAGTTGATCACAAATCAATAGTAATAATAAAAAGATTTTGCTCTCAATATAGCTAACATTCTCTATGAACAGATTAAAAAAACCCCATACTTTTAGCAGCAGCTGTGTTAAATCCATCTGCTTTGTGCATCCTGTAAGGTGTAACTGGACTGTGGAGAGGGTTGATTGTGTTTCTTAAAGATACAACTTAAATTTTGGGGCGGAGAGGAATGAACTTGCCACTCTTTTTTTGGTCTTATTTGTCCTCACACTGTAGTAAACTAAATGCAACATAGTAATACGTCTTATTTTATCGAGTTTGTTCTGGCCTGAGTTGCAAGGGAGTGTGTGTGGAAGGTGCTTGTGGATGTAAATACGTCTGGCATGGAAACAGCACTGTACAGTGAAAACAGTCATCTGCATCTGCTGCAGTGGGGACTGAAGTGCAAGAGCTGCAGGAGTTGACCCAGAAGATGTGAGAGCTCTGTGACTGGACAGTGGCTGCGATAAAGCAATGCCTCCCCTCTGGTTTACAGCAAGTACACGCCTGCCAGGCATAATGCCATTCTTGGGTAAGCTTCCTGAGTTTCTAGTGAAAGCCTGGCAGAAGCAGGCCTTCATGGTAGCACAATTAGTGATTCTTCATTGTCCTGGGAAGGAAAGTGACCCTGGGTCATCCAGACCCTCTTGCTGCTGGAGCCTGTGGATGTTAAATCAAAGATATGAGCTCTTACTCCAGATATCCTGCAGACCCGGATTCACACCTGTGAACAAGATTCAGCAGTTGGTGAACTGAATTCAGACTACATTAGTTTCTTTGAATCCACAATTCTCTTTTAATTAGGGTGGAAAAAAAGATTGGAAAAAATGCCTTCCCATCTGCAGAACACAAGAGTGGAGGAGTGAGGAGTCACATACGGTCTCTGGTCCCTCTTGGCCGAGGGAGCCTGAGAAAGGAGAGATTGTCTTCGCCAGGCCTCAGAAGCTCCTTTGTTCTATCTCTGCCATCAGCTGCAGGGAACAGGCGTCTTCATGCTCCAGAACAGAGCAATAGACTGGCTGCTTACATGGAATGGCTTGGCCTCTTCTCCTTTGAGAAAGCATTGTATGAAACACTTTCATCTCTGACTGATGCTTCCAGCAGCCCATGCGTGATCTGCCTTGGACCAGCTGCCATGACTGGTAGTGACACTGCCTGTGAGGAGCTCTGGCAGGAAAGAGTTGGAAGAATCTTATATTCACAGGATCAGGTATCACCAAAACCAATATGAGTGACTCCACAGTTCATTGCAGAGTGGAAGTGGAAATTCTGTGCACCGCTGCTGATGCTGTCAATGTAAGATAGTGGCTTTCATGTTTTAGTGTCCTGTCATCTGATACGTGACTGTACCATGAAACTTTCAGGAGATTACCTAAACCCAGGGATCGTTTTATTTTTGGTTGAGAATGTTGATTTATTTGAGAGAGCAAAAAAAACTACATCTCTAATTCAGAAAGTTTAATTTGTACAAAATAGATGGACAGACCAGACCTGAGAAGCCCTACATAAATAGATGGGTGCGGGAACAGCTCATTTATGAACGTATGCACACATCCGTACAGAGATCTTGTTCTACTCTCATAAGCATGAGAATCCTTGAAATGACCAAACAGGTCGTTTAGTGTCTTGTTCTTTGAACAGTTGCAAGGAGCCAGAGAGCAGATTTGGGGCTTCACATTCTGAAGTGTTAGCTATTAATAGAAGCACTTGATGAGGCAGAAATAAGCCAGTGGGTAGGAGGCAGAAAGGATGCAACTGTTATGGGGTTTTCCTTGAGAAGCCTAAATTAAAATCATTCACTCTTACGAATGAATATGTCAAACCTGCATTTTTATGTTAATACTGACTTTGGGATGAAGTAAGGATAAACAGTAAGGACTGGTTTCTTTGAACAAGTATTGCCTATACTTGCCTATACTCAGTCTTTTCTCTGGAGAGGTTTGGGAGGATTTGTTCTCGTTACCATAAAGATGGAAGTTGACAACTAATTCAAAAGACAGTATGCCTGCGTGCACGCAGCCACGTGCATTTTCTCTCTAATAGTGTGAAAAATTGGGCTGTCAGCACCAGCCAACAAAGATCCAAGGGCCTCTGCAGACTCATTGGGCTTCTGGTGGAAATTCAGTTCATCTGCCCTTTCCACTGCATGAGCAGGATAGGTGCAAGTCCTGGGCATGTGGGGGAGAGGTGTAGCTCATCCTGGAACACAAGGTATCCATACCTGCTGGTGCTAATAAGGGTGATGAGGAGCAAGAGAAGAGACCAAAGGATTCAGTCTCACTTGCATTTAACTTTCAGAACTGCATGTCTTACACCTCAAAAGAAAACCAAACTTGGAGGGAAATACACTGCTTTTTTCTACTACCTAAAGGTGCAAACAGAAACAACATGGCAAGGTAGCGTACGTATTACAGATACTTTAATATTATATAATACTTAAATGCAATGATGACTCTTAAGAAGAAAGACCAAAAGGAATGCAAGAAAGCCCAGCCTTAGAACTGGTAGACTTAGGTGCTGTGATCTCTAACACAACTTTGGACAAGACCCTTATGCCCAAACCCAACTAAACATTCTTTTCCTAATGTATATTTGGGGATCTCACATTCCCCGGGAATCTGAATACTTTATTTGCTTTGCGCTTATAATTCATTATCTTTCTGCTCTGTGAAATGAGGACATTAATAGTACTTCTCGCTACCCAGAGCTGTCAGTCTACAAAATATTGTCTCTGTATCACATTCTGATGCCCCACTAATGGGTGAACTTTATAACAGGGGGAACTTAACTGTAAAAAGCAGCGGTGCTGTTTGTTGCCTTTTGTGGGGAAGTGTTTTCAGTTTAGAGGTGGGTTTTTTTCCCATTGAAGATCCAATTAAGCTCCTTACTCCTAGAGGTACCTTTGGAAATTGACTCTATAACTCCATAAGTGACTGTTCTGTGTGGAGATCTGGGGGTTTGAGTGTCCAATTTAGTCTAATTTAGTTATCTTTATCAGAAGATCATCAAATCTTTTAACATCACCGTGTTTTCTCTTCGAATTTTGTTCCTTCAGCCTCCAGTTCCACCCTTTTTGAAACTACGGTGACATTTGTGCTCTGTGTTAGCTGGTGACTTGACTTTGGTCAACCTATTGAATTAACAGCAAAGCTGCTGCATCTCCTTGTTACAGTAACTAACTTTCTATTCACATTGCATTATTATTTAAAATCAGACTTCCCCTCCACCTGCCATGAAGGGTACCTTACAGTCTCTTCAGGAGTTTCTTTTCAGGAAGCTGATTCATGTGGTGCTTCCGTGGAAACTAAGTATTTGAATAATTTATTTGTTATTAGCATCCAGTGTGTTTGCAGTGGTATTATTGAAGAAATAAAATTAAGTCAGAGGGGTGTTGCAGCCTGTCCTTAAGGGCGTAATCTGAACAGCAGAGATCTCTTGTTTGGGGAATTGGGTAACCCCCTAGGGGTCTGCTGGGGTCCTGCAGGTGCTGGTAAGGACTGGTGTTTGTGAAAGAATTTTAAAATGGCATTAACACCATGCATTCAATAAAAAAATCCCAGTGACAGCATTTTGCAGTGATTGATGCAGAAATGGTCACTTTGGTGTGACTTTTTTAGCTCTGTGTTCCGTGTGGGATATTTGTATATAAGGGTGCTATGGATTAGCTGTGAAGTATGTAGTCTTTTTAGTGCTGTTTTGCTAGTTGAGTGTGTAAGACAATGGCAAAAGCTGTAATTTATGAAGTGCCCAAAGTGTGGTCCTGTTAACATTGATGTTAGAGTCATTAGTAAGGAAATGTGACTGCTGGCTGTTTATATTCCCCATGACCAAAGCATCTGAGCTACCTTTGGCCTCTAAAGTTGAGAAGGAAGAAAACTGAACTGTGGCAGACAGGTCTCACTAATGGTAGATCACATTGCAGAGCACTCAAAGATAAGTTAAATTCCTACCGTGTTTAAACTCAGTGACTTATGTTTTAGAGCTACATAGGTGTCTTTGCTATCTTTACAGATAACTTTGCTTATTTTCTAACAGTCTCGTGTAGTGACTTTTGAAATTACTGCTTCTGAGTGACTCAAGATAAAGTTTACTGGCTTTGTTTACTTTCCGTGGCAACTGGAGAGTGTGAGTGAGTTTGCAAGGCAAGTCCTACTGCAGTGCTAACCTTGGGCAGAGGAGAGGCTACATCTGTGTGTGCCTGCCTGTTCTACTTGCAGTGTCAACTGCTGTGTGAGCCATGGCAGTAAAACAGCCTTTTGCAGTACACACTGAAGAGAAGCATAACTGCTTCTGCTGCTGCTGCTAAGTCCTGCAGTGTTGGCCTGGCTGCCTCCATTGCTAGTGTAGTGTAGGAAAGAACAGGGAAGCTACACAAAGCACGGAGAGGGTGAGGAGTTGGATGTTCCTTGCCCAGACTGAGTTCAGTGCTGAGGTAAGCTACAGGTAGTGTTGCTTCAAGCATGGTGCTAAATGTTCTTAGCTTCTTTTCAGGTTGGTCCTGCAGGTGATGTAGCTGTGGCTTTGTGATTTGAACACTGGAATCTACTTCCTTTAAATGATCAGTAGCTGATCTTGGCTTTTTTAGGAAGAGTATTTTCTGTGACTGACCACTCTGTAGGCATAGGCACAGGTGCTTTTGTTGAGACATGTCCCTTTCCTCCTCTCCAAACACGTATATGGGACTTACCTAGGGCCTGTGCCACCCTTGGGTTTTAGTTGTGTAAAGGAAGGTGTAGACTAGATAGAGCAAGAGAAATGGCAAGTTCCTGTTCAGTGGCTTTTTCCTTTAGCAGAATTGATAGAATCCTGTGTAGCAATGTTTTCCTTTTCCCGCCAGGAGCTATAGTCAGCTCAGAGCATGAGGGTTGTTTGCCTGTGCCCAGGGTTTCAGGATGTCTGGTAGCACGGTAAGAGCATCTTCTGAAGGGCTGTCATGTCCTGAATATGATCACTTCAGATACAGAGACAAGTCTGGTGTCAAACTTTTTCTGTAGGTGGAATTTGGGGCCAGACCACCTGTGGCTAGGCAGGGGCTTAGAGTAGGGAATTTCATCAGCCTATGACAGGGACATAGTGAACTACCAGTTATAGATCCCAGTTCTCTGAACAAGTCACAGTTAGAAACTAGCAGTAAAATTTGTACAGTAACTTGGAAAATGGTAAAGTACATAAAGATTTATTTTCCATAACTGTGAAATTATTGTGATTATTTCCATCAAAATCTCCAGGCTGATGAGCTTGAGCATATGTTCCATGCTGAGAGCCTGTGAATGTTTGGCATCCCTAAAATGTGAAGGTGGCTGATATTAGAAGTAATCTTGGCTTTCATAATTCTAGAGTCTGTTTGAGAGCACAGCTACAAGAGAGGCGTAAGCCTGTGCTTTACATGGAGATTGCTAAAATAAGAATAATCTTGCAGTTGTGTTGCTATGAGCAGTTTGGTGATGAATAGATTGCTATGAGCAAGGGAGAGCTGTTACCAAGTTGGGCTGTTCCTTGACTACTTGTTTGGTTTCTTGAGACAGACGTATATTGAGAGAATTAAAGCAGAAGCTCTGGGAATATTTAAGATGCTCTCTTGCTATGACCTGCTTGTGTGATGGGCAGCTACATGTTTTTGGATCCCTGAGGGACCCAAAATTTCCTAAACGATAAGCTGAAGAAAATTATAGGAAAAACAGTGATGGTGATCAAGTCAAAGCAATGTTCATGTCTTGTGGCTTTTTGTATACTACTGTCTGTGCTGGATGTTGTTCATGGTTAACAATGGCAATAACTTGTGCTTTCTAACTTGCTAAGAATTTCCCCCCACTGGTCAGAGCAGACCTCTGTGCTGCTAGTTAAAGATTCATGGTTATATAAAAGGCATTTCTTAAACATCCAGAAGAAATGGCAAATTAATGGAAATGGCATATTAATAAGAGAACTTCATTTGAACAGTTGAGAAGAGTAGAGGCTATCTTAAATTGGAAGAGCGTTCAATAGCTTGCACATTTCACTACTGGAGTTACTTAAGCTAAATGTGAAAAAAATCCATTGGTTTCAAATATTAGAATAAATCTTAGGACTATAAATTCTTCAGTTGTACACTGGAGAGTCTACAGAGCTCTGGCATGGCCAAGTTTGTTCTTGTAAATGCATTACTCGATTTTCCTGCAATTTATAACAGACTCAAAACTGAATTCCCAGGAGGGAAGGAAGCGGATTTTTTTTTTTGTTTTCATCAGTAGTACACTGTGTTCAGAAACGCCAGAACAAAAACTAGGACTCCTTTTGGAGCAAGTAGTGCTTTACAATACTGGTTTCAAACTACTTGAGGTACACCTGCCAGGGCAGTAGACTGTGATCATGAACCTGCTGTATACAGTGCTTCTTCCTTGCATCCCTCCCCCTTTGTAAAGGAAAGATAAGTTGCGTCTGGATACAGAAGGATGAACTTTTACCAACAGTCCTCTCCAATCAACAGAATGGGATAAACTCTCATTTTCTTACAAAGGTAATCTTTGGGTAGTCTGTAAGACTTTTAGGCTAGTAAGAGAATTAATCTTCTCTTCAATGCATTTAATACCAACCACAAATTAACAAAGAAAACTTGATTGTTCTTTAAATTACTTTACGACAGCCTCTGTCAATTTAGAAATACCATTGTAAGATCCTTGGCTTCATCTTCCATTATTTCTCTTAGTTTCCTTTCTCTTTATAAGTCAAAGTCTCACAGTGCTTGTAATAGTATACAAGGTAATAAATTCTCTTTCTCTCTCTCACAGTATTTATTTCTATGTCTAGCCCATCATACTGCTTTCTAGTGCATGAGAAGAATATGGTGAAATTCAAATTTAAATAGTTCATACAGTGATGGGAAGTTCCACTCCTGATTTTTACATATATGCACAATTTGTATGAGGATACTAAGAACACTTCCTGCATAGCATTCTTTTTCATATGTCTACAGTACATCCTAGCTTTGCAGCTTTTAGATATAATTTATTTGTGTGACTACTTAATGTTGGTTTTCTTTATAATAAAATAGGATATGCTGCTTTGTGAACCACATGTTAAGTTTCAGCACTCAGTTTCTGACACTAATATATTAAAGTAAGTTGTTTCTGCTGAGAAACAAGAGCAGTAAGTTGTTTCTCCTGGAGATGGAAAAATAAAATAGCTAAGGCCAGACCACCCTATCACTTCTGTGTATACAATTATGTCTGTGCCCATGTGTATGTTTAAAGAAATGCATTTCAATATAAATACGTGTGGTTATCTGATATACTGGACACACAGAAAAAAAATATACAGTTATGTAGCAAAATACCTCTTTTTGTGCTAGAGGTTTGGTGCATCTGCCCCATTCTCATAAATTCTGAAACCCATCCATGGAAGAAAAGTTACCTGTAAATATGTTGTAATGTCCTTCTAGGAAACCCGAGTTTTTCCGTCTTGTTTGGAAATATTTTATGTGTTACCCAAATGCTAGGCTTGAGATATCAATAGAGCAAAATAAGTTTTACTAGGGCAAATATTGTTCTTCCCACCGCCATGTGTTACATCTCCCTTTTTCCACCATTTTTTGTCTATAAACATTTTCATCTCTCAAGTATTTTGTATTTCTGCCAGCAAATTTGAAGTGGCTCTCTCAATGATTTTTTCCTTCCCTCTCCCTTTCAGGCAGTTCCAGTTTTGATAACTGCAGTTGACATTGCTAATGCTTAAGACAATTTGGAGTTTAAAAAATTAGGTGCATAATGCTGTTGTTGTTTGGGTTTTTAAAAATAAATCAGTTTAATCTTACACTACCATGAGTTCATGTTGACTTCCTCCCCCCCCCCCCCAGTTTCATTTTGTCAATAACAACTTGGTCTATTACCAAGCAAAATTAAGTTTGTGTATGTGTCTTAGGTAGAAGGCACCTTCTTTGCTTATGATGTCTGGAGAGTTCAAGGTGTATTTCTGAAGTCAGTGGCTGGTGAAAGAGGAGATTTTGTCTTGTTTTTAATGGTATAAAAATTTGCCTTGGTCAGTGTGATAAATCACCTGAATAACTAGGTCTAGATTTTCAGACTTGCAGAAATGAGTTAAGTGGCTTAAAAGAATAAAAGAGCCAATGCTTGCCAAGACGCATGATCGATTAAGAAAGTAGAAAAGTTTAATTATTTATTTAAGTTATTGGGTTATAGTCAGTCTGAAGTGTTCCATCTGTTTGGTTTTGCTTTTTGGCTTTTCTAGGTAGCTTGTGTTGGTTGGGTTTTTTTACTGTCTGTAACTCAGCCGTTTCTTTAAATGGCTTATGGTATCTTGCACAAATACAGCTCTTTCTACCCTTCCTGTGCTAGTGAAGTTGATCTAGTATTTATAAGAAGATGAAGCCTTAAAGAAGTGAACTTATGTCTGAGTAAGGATTGACATGACTGGTATGGAGTATAGATCACTGATGTTTGTTCTTAGTGCTTTGCACAGTATTGGTCACTGACAAGACAACCTGTGTATGACATGAGAGCTCAAAGTGCAGTTTCGTACAGAGAGGCAAAGAGAAGCAGGTTGGTACAGTCTACTCAAATTGATAAAATACCCAGCAAACCCTTAATAACCTCATACCATCTGTTGAACAGCTTAATGCTTGGAGGCAGAAATGAGACAGGGCAGAACTGGATGGGGACAGAACCTAACGAGCATGTGGTACTGCAAGGTCATGACTCCCTGGCTTTTCTGTTCAGTCACGATGGGGCTAGCAGAGCTCCAATTACTTCTGAAGAACAGGATCCAAACTTACTGGAAGATTTCTGAAATTAATCCTTCTGAAATTTTGCTACTATGAACAGCAGTTACTCTCTTGCCAGACTTGCAAATGCATGTAGGTCAGTGGCATCATGATTTATTTTGTAAACATTCCATGATTTGCCTGCTGTCTTTGGAGATGCCTCCCTCTGTCTACATGTAGATGTTCTTGAAGAGTGACATGCATTTAACTCTTCCAGGTAGCCCTTAGTTTCCACTCTTGTGAGGATAGTGAGCAGATTATAAAACAAACATTGCTGAGTTTTTCACTGAAATTTTACTTTCTCTGTGATTACCTGCAACAACAAATCTTAAATATTTATTTTGCAAGAGGAGGAAAAGGAAATGTAAAGGTCCAGAATGAGATTAACTAGTACACAAGACTGCTGAACAGCTGTTGAGCAATCCATGGATTAAGATAGCTCATGATGAAGTGAACTACCAGTCTAACTAAAGGCATCTCTCATATTTTTTGAGTTTATCTGAACAAATAGAGATGTTGAGGCAGTAATTTGAGTGGAGTAATAACTTTTTGCACTGAAGATTAGTTTAAGATAATAAGGAAAAAAGTACCTTAGAACAGATCTGTTGTGTGAAAAAAGATCCTGCAGTATACAGTTCCTGTAGATGTTTTATTCAGCTGGTAAACCTGTTTTATAAGCTGAAATTCTTTTCCAGATAATATCCTAGGGGAGCGTGCTCTCTGAGCCTGACAGGAGGAGGGACAGCTTTATAGACTTGAGTCAGTACGTGAAGAATATTAAAACTTGGAACAGCCTGTAGCCTGCAATTTGGGGCACACCCAAGTGTTGCAGTGGCTGGCCAAGGGTCCCAAGAGAGGAGAGGATCTGTGAGCTTCAGCAGTTCATGATGCCTGTCTGCTGTCTTGGAAAACTCTGGTTTGGAAACAACTAGCCATGATCTCATTTTGAACTCTTAACTCACATGAGCAACCGAGTCTGTAAGTGTGTAAACACTCTGCCAAGCTTTGCACACATTTCAGGTTATTTTACATATATTGATTCACAGGTAAGTTGATGAAAATTGGAATATTCTTATCAAAGGACATGAATTGTGTCAATCATTGTGTGGCAACTGTAATTAGCATCATGAGCCTCCGCTTGTGAGTCTGTGTTATTTAAAACAGCCATGTGCACTGCTGTTTGGGAATGCCTGTTGTGTTCAAGTGCAGCACCCAGCACACTTGAGGCATTGTCTTACTACAGGTATCTTTTTAACACTGCAGCTTTGCTGGACTCTTCATTTAGGTTGTTTTTTCCGTAGTTATTAATCTAAAATTAGGAAGCGAAATGCTGTTGAATTTTCGTAGGAAGCCAACAAGCTGAAGCCTGTGGAAGTTCTTCCCTGCAGGTGTGAAGTTTGGTCATTCAGAAGCAAAAAAAAGCCTGTGTGATGAGTACCTCCAGGTATGCAAACTGCATGCAAAATGATACTCGAGGGTTTCCCGTTGTCCTCTCAGGTTGGAAAGTGGCAGTTGCCTTTGGCCAGGAGACTGGCTGCTTAGGGCTACGTGTCGGGAAGCTGTGGTCAGCCCTCACTGGGGAAGGCAATGACCCTCAGCTGGCTGATGCCAGGAGGCCCCTGCAAAGGGCAGACTGAGGTGGCCTCAGTAAAAGTAACCAGTTTCAGTTCGATCCCACAGTTCATGTGAGTGTTTACTGTTTTGCAAAGAGGCAATTTGAAAAGCACCGTTGAGACCTGTGAAAGAAGCCAGGTGATGAGGTCTAATTGGGGTAAACTATGGTTACTATTAAAGTTGTCTTCAGAAATGTCCCATTGTATCCAACTCACCTGTCTGAGAATTTGAACGTACGTTTTTCTCCTCTTGGATTCCCTGAGCTGGAAAGGAACAATTTTACATTGAGCACTAAGTTTCCTAAGTGACTCACAATTTAGCTAATTCTCACGAATTCAGGACAAATGCTGAAGTTTGGGAAGATTTTGACATGTTGTTCTCGTTATACCAATATAAAGATTCATCCCAGCTTTCACTGCGCTGCTTTGTGGTGGTGGTTTCCCAGGTCATATTTCTTCTACACTTGCTGAACCCTGCCAGGCTTCTGTTCTGCCATAATGTATTCTACTGACAAAGCTGGCTGTCAGTTACAATAATTAGCTATTGGTAATGATTTGTCTGCTGCAAGTAGTATATAGACTGGAAAAAACCCCTCGCTTCTATCTTTTCATGCAATTTTAATTCATCTCTCCTGTTATGTGTACTTTAGGATACAGATCCTCTTATCATGTAATTGTTTAATCTTTTTTTTTTTTCTATTAGTCTCCTGCTTTATTCAGTGCATTAACTGTGGAAACTGAGATTGGGGGGGCTACTGCAAATCTACTGAAATGTAGCATTTCCTAGCTTTTACGTATTTCACCTTTTGGTGGGTGGAATTGGGTTTGGTGGTTCTGCCACCTTCATGGCTTCTGTTTAGGTTAGTTATTTGTGTATGTAAGAAAACCTAGACTACCAGTTCTGGCATACTTTTACATGCCTCATGACAGTTCTGTATGAGGTGGAATGAGTTTGTTTATTGCATTTGAGGTGCTCAAAAATAATAAAAAAGGAACTCTTGAGCAGCCATTCTAAAAGTTTCAATCTACTCAGGCGGAGATTGAGGTATCCATTTAACAAAACTGTTATTCTGTTAGTTGTTCAGTCAGGGGTTTGTTCACTTGCCTCTGCCCATTACACTGCTGGTGTCATCATTTGTTACTCCTTCACTGAAATTGAAACTCTGGGTCAGTTTCTGTTATCACAGAAAACCATTTGCATTTTTTAGGACTTCATAATCTGATCACTCTAGTAGAAGTGTAGTGTATGAGCAGTACTTTTCTGTAGGTAGCATGCCAGTTTGCAGGAAGTCTAAATGACACACCTTTGTCCTGCAATATCCAGGGTCTAAATGTAACATGTCTAAATAATGCCCTTTTCCTTTCCCTTTTCCCTTTTCCCTTTTCCCTTTTCCCTTTTCCCTTTTCCCTTTTCCCTTTTCCCTTTTCCCTTTTCCCT
>WTSP01019718.1:0-20085 GCA_025331215.1 Actenoides lindsayi
TTGGCTTTCGAGGGCTGAAAGACTGAGGGGGGGCGCGCGGTGAGGGGGTTTCCCCAGCGGGTGACGGGGGAGCTCCCGCCCCGGGCCGAGGCGCCATCGCCGAGTACCCGCTCTGGCAACAGACGCGCTCGTTTCCGTTTAAAACACCCGAGAAGTTACAGTTCCAGATTAGTCCGAACGTCGGCGTCTTCCCCGTAAAGCGCTCCTGTCAAAGCTGCTGCCTGAGCCTCGGAGCAGCCTCCCGGGGAGGAGGGAGGCGGCCACAGCGCCCGCCGCATAACGGGCTTCAGCTCGGCCGGGAGTTAGGGGGGGACTTGCCCCAGGCGTCAGCGAGTGGCAGCCCAGCGTGCGCTGTGCGGCGGCTCGGCCTAGCTGAGCCTACTATATAAAACTCGCTCTGGAAGAAGCAGGAGCAATGGGGCTGCCCCGCCGTCGCTGCGGGTGCGAGGCGGCGGGACACCCTGGGCCAGCCCCCGGTCCCCGAGCGCATCACGCTGGGAGCTCAAAGCGCTTGCTGGGAGCAGCGGCTGGAGGATGGAGTTCGCTCCGTGCGGGGCTTCTGCTTGCCAAGAATGGGGTTTACTGCGCTCAGCTTTACAAGCCTGCATCTCGGCTCGGACACCAGACTACAGCGGCATCAAATTAAGGAAATATTTGAAATAAACCCATCGTTTAGATTTATTTAGGCAGCGAGAGGTGGTAACCTGTAGCTTAACTATCACTATATCCTTAACTATCACAAACAGGTCCCCACTGACTGTTCCCGAAGCCCAGCAGGTCCAGCTCAGAAAGGGATGTCGTAGAGGTGGACAAACAGACCGTTTCTTTGGAAAGGCAACAGATCTTGCGGGCAGACACCGGGGCATGGTGCTCCAAAGGAGGCACAGCCCCCAGCAGAGAACATTTACAGGCTGTCGGGGTCCCTAAGGAGAGGCTCAAGCTCCAAAAGTTCGGCAAGCCTTTCAAGGAGGGAAGGTTAAACAGAATCAGGAGAGCACGGTAATGTGCATATAACCTAGGAAGGTATTAAAGGAATTAGAATTAAAGCTGTGATGGGAGGAGAGACCCCCAAATTACGAGAAAACAGAAAGCTGTCATTTTTAATACAAAAAATTATGTGGGTATACAAGTTTGTGACAGAAACCTTCATCTTTTCCCTCATGTTTTCCTACCTAGCATTACATATTATATCTGTATCAACATTTCTTGGAAAAGCTGGAATTTAATGCTAATATACTGCTAAGCACTGGGTAGTTCTTACCTTTCACAGGGCACTGATGTAACTTGACAAAAAAAATCTTCCATTGGCTGCTCTTCTGGAACATGTACATTATCAAGTCACCATTTCAGTAGCATAGGTATTGGTTTTACTAGGAATTTTGCCTTGAATAAAAATCTACTTATCCTATGTAACAATGCGTTTTTTGCTTGCATTCTTTAAACATGGCATGAGTACTGGTTAAATACTGTACCTGTTTATCACTGGTCTTTCCCAATTGGTACTAATTTATTTATTTTATCCCTTTTAAAGTAATGAGTTACGTGTAAGGCCAAGTTGTATGGGACTTCAAGCAACTTGCTCTAGTGGGAGATGTCCCTGCCTATCACCAGGGAGATTGAAACTAGATGATCTTTAAGGTCTCTTCCAACCCAAATCGTTCTGTGATTTCTCAAGTCCAGAGAAGTTTCAAGCAAGGAAGCTAAGCACTGGTTGCAGTGTCTTTTTCCCAAGCTGCCTTTTTCAAGGAACATGTTTATGGACAGATGAGAAAGTTAACAACATCCAGTTCTTTATTGTAAGGATCCTTTGGAAAGAAAATCCTAAACTATTTCATTCATAGTTGTATTTTTAAAGGACCTCTAGGACTTCAATAAATACTCTAACCACCCAGAGAAGGTACCAAAACAGTTGATATTTATTTATAATATATTCAGCCTATGAATTAAAATGCTTTGAAACCTTTTAATTCTCTCTGGGAGCTATCTTTAGAAGCTCTAAATAACTTATCTTCCTTATCATGTACCTTGATACTGATAACAGTTTACCTCTTGCTAACCAACAGAAAAGCATAGGATGACAGGTGATTGGAAAAAAAACTGTCATAATTTTATTGGGTTTTGTTTTGTTTTTAACAAATATTCCCTACAATTCTCTAGTAAGCACCAGCCCTGAGGAAATACAACTCCAATGTGGTTTGTAGAGCAACGTGAGACTGAGTCTTCACCTGCTACTTCACCTGCTACAAAACATGGCTATGTTTCCAAGTCAGTTAAGCCTGTTTCATGCAATGACCTACACTGTGCTGTGAACCTCAGAGCTTACTGCAAGATCAGGGTTATACCATGCCAGAATCTACATCCAGACCAAGAGCGCTATCAGGAACTCGATATAAAGGCAGAAATTCAATACAGAACAGAGATTTGTAGTGGAAACATTATAGCTATGTTGTAGCATCCCTACTGCTCAAAACACCCTGAAGAGCTAAGGTCTGAAGCTCCATCCTTCGCTCTGCCTGCTGCCTCACAATTTGTTTAAACCACTTTTGGAAGGAGCTGCTGATCATGGTGTTCACTTTGCTCCTCGCTTTGCGTTCTAGTTCCTTTTGGCTTGTAGGCAACACAGTGAGTCAGAACAGGAAATTGATGCAGCTGAAAACCAAAGGGACAAAAAGAAAAGGTTGGTTTTCATCCAGATCTGTTCCTGATCCAACTCCCTGTGCGGCTGCATCACCTTAACACTGGCACGAGGAGTGCCAAGGGCAGGAGTGACAGCGGGACCGTACCTTCTGGAAACAGCCAACTCTTAAATCAGTGCTCAAAACACCATCTTGTTTATTGTGAACTACTACAGCATCAGACAAAGGAGCAGATATTTTTAACAGTCTCGGGTCTGACCTCTCTTTACAAACTCTGCCTGCCATTTTACAAAAGGATTACTGGTTAGAGATAGGGAAACAACCTGCTTTTCAAAGGACCCATAGTTCCCACCACGATGGTATTCTATGTTGTAACATTTCAGTAGCTGTTTATTGTGACTGTTTATTGCCCCAGGAGGTTTCTATCAACTATAGCTGTAGGGATTTGTCTAGATCATGGTTTAAACCATGGTAAGCAATCATTCACTAACTGTTTTAAGATACCCAGTGCAACAAGCCAGTATATACTTCGTGTGCTAAATACTGCTAAGCAAAGTACATTTTATATGTAAAAGTTTGGAAGAGAAGTATATGCAAAACCAAATCTGCCTGAACACATTTCTTCTTTGCCAGGTTTCAGTTTGGTTTTCACTTATGCCAAAACCCACAGACCTGTGACATAGCACTAATATAGCAGTGCCAACGAGCTTTGTAGAGGCAATGTAAAACAACTCAAGGTTGGTACAACAGCAAAAGTCATAAGAAGGTGATGCAAACAAAAGAGGGTTTAGGACTTCTGGGAATGCTAGAACGTAAATTGTAATAGATAACTGCTTACTTTGTCTTTGCCTGTTTTCTTTAGTTTTCTAGGGTACAGGGAGTGACTAATGCTCTGAAGAAGTAAAATCAGTCCTGTAAATTATATATATACTTAGAATGCATATGTTCAAACCTAACTGATAATGGTGGAGTCCTTTTAGTCCTATGCCTTATTGAAGGATTCCCATTATTTTCACAAGAACGTGCTAAGTATTTAAATTGTAGGGATGGTTCAGGGATATGAGCAGCAATTAACATCAGTAGAGGATTATTTTTCATATAGTGTCCTGCCATCTTCCCTCCCTGAATTAGCAGGAATGCATCCATTGGGATAGGGGTCTATCAGTGGTGGTCATCGGACCAGCTATATCGAAATGCTTTGAACAACGCCTGCTGTGTAGCTTTTCCTATTGAACAAGTTACTCCAGGCTGCTGCTTTTGCAGCCAGTGGAAAACAGACATTTCTAGGACATCATTCCCATGGCCTATTTTAGACAACTGCTTAGGATAAAACAATTTGCAGTCACCGTACTGACTGGATCTCTGCATCTCCTTTTGGTCAGGTTCATTCTGCTTTGAACAGCGAACTGTAAGGAAGGGAGGGAAGGGAGCCAACAAACTATAAGCCACTCAGTGAAACTTTGATTCCAAGGTGGATAAGAAAACAAATGCAACCATTTTAAGTAGTTACAGGAAGGAAAGATCATCAGTAACAGCCAATGTGTATAAACAATGCCAAGCTAACTGCAGTCACTTTTAACAACAGGCTCAAAGTCTCGTGGTAAGCAGATGCAGAGTGAGTTAATAGGACTTTTGACACGATCTTGCACGACACAAAGGCAAACAAGCCTGGCAGTCTAGACGGAACAACTGCTAGAGGTCACAACAACGTTCACAAGGAAGGCAGTAAGATTTCTTTAACTGGAAGGGTTTAAGACAGGGTACTACAGAGGTTTATCTTCTGTCTAATGGCATTCAATGTTTTCACTGATAATTTGATGAAGGAATAATGAATAACCTGATCACATTTTCAAATGATTCAGTGGTGAGAGACAGTGCTCTTTTAGGGGTAGCCTTAGAACTGAAATAATCTTGAGAATTGCTGCAGTGCTTTGAAAAACAGGCTGCACTTTGATATGGGTAAGTAGAGCACATTACAAAATAATCAAATGCAAAAATAAACTGGGGAAGGATCGGCTGACAGCAGTCGTGCAAGGAAAAGATAGGAGATTGAAACTAACTATCAGACAACAATGTCAGGTTCTTAGGAAAAAATCCCACTATCTACTAATGTGTTCTAGTAAGATATGGAGAATCTGTCTGCACATACCCTGGTTAGATGCCAGCTGGGATACAATGGTCAGTTTGGGGCACTGAACTCAAGAATGAATGAAGAGAGTCCAAAGAAAAGCAAAACCAATAATCTAGGAGTTCAGAAAACATCACCTGTAATAAAGGACTTGAAAACCTCTCAGTTTCTTAGTCTGGAAAAAAATAAAAAGGAGAGCTGAAGAAAAATATAGCAACAGTCTGCAAATATCATGTGTTTTTGCAAGAAGGAAAGTGATAAACTATCTTCTGGGTCCACTGGTTATGGGATAAGAAGTTATCTACTTAGCCTTTAACAAGGAAGTCTTAAGTTGGACTTTGGGAGAACTTGCTGAATGGAACAACAGTGAAGCACCAGCACACTTTGCTGAAAAAGACTGTAAAAGATTTGTCACGGGAGGCTTTTAGCAACAAGTTAATAAAAAAAATAAAATGCTGGGAATTATTTACATACAGTTGATTGTGCTGTGGGGAATAAATAATTTGAAATGTGCTTTCCAGGCTTATTTTGTTTTTATTTTTGTCCAATCTTTAGAAAAGATTTACTATGATAATTCAATGAGAAATCTTTACATATCTGTTTTGTACAAAAGCCAGTTTATTAACAATCTAATACAAACATAAATTTGCTTCTCCCCCCCGCCCAAGAAGCCTTAATTCTAAATTAGAAAAATTCTACAGCAAATATTGAGTAATAACGAAGATTATCTATTAGTCTTTAATGACTGAGTAGGAATAGAGAGAACGATCTAAAAAAAGCAATGCTGCTGCAGATCACAAGTTTGTGTGGAACAGACTTATTCATGCATTGCCAATAAAAAAGGTTACCTGTGCTTTCTTTAGACATAGGCCTTTCAAGGCTGCCTTTCTCAAAGCTTTCCCTGACTTTCGTGCTCCTCCTTTCATCCTGATCAATGAAGGCTGAACACTGCTATGCTGGGGGTGCCACCTGCACAGCTTACAGTTCAGCAGTGGAACTGAATGCCCTTCCAAGTACTTCAGAAGAAAAAAAAACAACCCAAAAGCTACTTACCTTATAAAACCTAATGGATTGAAGAGCAACATGAAGGAATTCCCATCTAAATGCAAATCAAGGCAAACCCATTTTGAATGCAAGAGTAAACCACAAATGGTAATTTTCCCACCATTTGCTAGTGCTCCTTACTACAATTAAGATTTTATACAACTTGAGCAGTTTACAGCTCTTGTCCTGATGAGCTGTCAATGAACAACTTAGAGTTTTTTTCCCACTGTGTGTCACAGACGGGCTCGCTCTGTTGCAATCTGTTTGTGCAAAATTAATTTAAAACACTGCTTATTTTGGGGTTAATTTAGTCTGGTTCCATCTGCACGGACCTCAGTGAATTAAGAGACACAACTGTCCTCCTGCAGGTATGAAAGTGATGGAGCAATTGTATACATTCTATATGTACTTCTAATATTGAAGGTTGAAGATGGCTCTAATGATTTCATTTTAAAACAGCTCAAACAGAGTTTGCCATTGGATAAGAACTCTACTTTTTTGTCGTCTTCTCCATATCATCAGAATATGACTCGTCCAGTGGTCCCCAGTGGCAGGAGTCTTTTGACATGGAATACAGAACAACTCTATATTGCTTTTACATTTATTTTATAACTAGTAACTAGCCTCCCACTGCAGGTATCCTACCACATAACAGTAGCTATAATAGTAATCACTTCACAGAGTTAATTATTACTGATAAGCAGTTACAGTTGGGGATCTTTAGTAGGTTAAATGGATATCATAAATGGAACAACAATCACAGTTAGCCAAATCCTAACCCCAGAAAGGACTACAGGACTGCATTCAGCACTTGGAAAGATGATGACATGGACAACTTGCATTTGTACTAAATCTTCACTACAATTAAAATACTGAGTGTTGAAATCTGTTTACCCTGAAGACAAGGGAACTGAACATGCAATGATGTCACATTTTTAACGGAGATCCCTTCCTAAATATTTCTGGATTGAACTGAATTTGCAGTTAATCCCAGTGAATTCTGTCACTGACTTAATGGGGAGACAGGACAGAAGTACAAAATTTCCTTTGATCTAACACCAGAAGCAAATAACCTCTCTTATACACAAACAGTGTCCTGCAGCAGCTCACTTAGAGAAAAAAAATAAAGGTACCAGTGACAAAAGAGTTAAGCACTTCTAAAAAAGAAACTTCAAAGGAATCAAAAGAGCAGAGAATATTCTACATCCCCAGCCAAACTCTTACCAGAGAAGTCAAGACAGAAGTGAAGAAGAGGCAGGATTTGTTTATATAACCTCTAATCTCTAGCTGTATGTCTGATTCTGTATCACTCTGCAGCTCAGATAAGGCAGGGGTTTGAGTCAAGAGTATCAGAGGCATTCTCTACATAAGCCTTTGTGGCCAACATTCATTCCTCAGATTACTCATGCAGAACATAGGTGGAGTCCAAATCAGTTTTATCAGCATGACACATTATTAATCAAACAGCCCAGCAATCTCACTTCTGTCCTTCTGAACGCAAAGTTCAAAAAAGTTAAGTACTTGTGAGGAGCTAGCCTGAGTTTGTTAAGAATACTGCTGTTACAAGTGTGCTACCTGATTCTGCAAACACAGGGGTGCCACTTAGGGTTAATCTGTTCCAGAGTTTTTAAGTGTTCTTGTCCTAAATGTTTCTTATCATATATGTTCGGAAAGATACACTTTAGCTGTTTTCACACATCTGCTTGAGTGCTCCTTGGTCTCTTTGAAAAGGGACCTACCTCTTATGGAGGGGCACGTTTAAGGGCAAGGAGAAATTATTGCTGGAGAAAGCTGCAGTAATCAGATAATAAGCATGATTACTGTAGATACTTTGTTGTGACAAACGTGTATTTTCAAAAACCCCGAGGCAGAGATGAAGAGAATACTAAGGCTAAAACCCAGGTGAGCATCCCCTAATTTAAAGTGAATGGAAAAGAGAGTTAAGTGTGAGCCCACATGTACGTGGGTCTTCATTTACTGGCATTGAATACAGAATTATTTCTGTTAGTTAAAGTTAAGCACTTAAATTCTTTAGCTGGATTGAGGCCAGAGTACTGATGAGTAATACGCAGAACAGAGGCCACTGAGAATAACAAATGTAAAAAAAAAAAAATAAATTACTCAGAGCCAAATCTGATTTAAATAAACACATTTACTATAAACCATTTCACTTTCTTCATCTCAGTGTTATTATTTCAAAACCCCGGCCACGGACAGTGACTTCACTGTGCAAACACTTCCTTACACCAGCTTTCAGGGACGGTATTTCTGAAACTTAAAATGAAACACCTTTTCCCTAAGAAAGCCTGAAGTTAATTGACACCACACTGCAGGCTTGGGTAAACTACATGAAATGCTAGTATCCTACTAGTAGTTAAGAGGTAATTTTCGTGTTCATCAGCAGTTTTGAAAGGCTGGAAGCAGATCTCTCGAGCCCAGACATCAGCAGGGTGATGTAGGTCAGAGTTCCAGGGGGTGGTTTACTGAGAAAATAGAGCCAACCTTCAGCTCAGAGCTGAATCACCCCCGGTCTCCACAAAACTTCAAGAAAATGACACAGGCCTGGGCTGACCAAATAACTCACTCTGTGGCAGGAGCTGCACTGAGCGGGAGGTAAGTGCAGGTTAAACGGGAAGCGACCGAGCTGCGCTATTCTAGGCGGCCGCTTCCTGCAGAGCTTGTCACCGCTGGGCATCTCAAGGGGACTCCAGGAGGAGTATTTGAAAGCTATCTCAAAGAGGCAGGCGAAGATCATGAAGTATCTTTCAGTGAGGTTCTAGGAGGACTTTAAACCCCTAAGAAGGACTTCCTCGTAGCACTCAGGGCTTGTGTGTTTGCGTTAGATTTCAAACCCACCCCGCAGCTGGGAGCTCCAGGCTCGAGGGCCATCAGTGGCCCCACTAAAGATTGGGAAGTCTGGTATCTCGAAGTAGCTACTCTTATGCATAGAAAAAACAATACATTAACAAACTGCCTTGAACACAGAGCCTACAGTTGACCTTTACTCGCCAGATAAATTAATTTTTGACAAAAAGCTGCTTTTCACATTGCCCTGAATCTGCGTAGCTTGAGGAACCTAACCTTCTTCCTGAATTACTTCCAGATCTACTGCTAATCACTCCAGGCCTAATTCTTGTGCACTGCTGCTATTTTTATTGTTATGCACAAAAGAAATCTGCAATGACAGCAACAATGCAATGGGTATCTTCCTTCTGGCATGCACGCTTTCTGTTTTGACAGCCTCTTAAATATATCCTTCCATTATTGCAGGTACACTACAGGTGAAACCAGATTGTCCTCTGTACTGGTTTTGTGGTTTGACACTGTCTGGAAGGACTGTGCTAAGCAAGAAGCACATCAAGTGAGCTGAATGTTTTATGAGTACAAACAATATCATAAAAAGACATGGAAATACTGGTCAGGCTCTTCCCTGTATACCAGGAACTAGAACTGAAAGCAATTGAAATCAGTTCCATGCTAAGGACCAGGGATACACCTCCAGAAATCCTGTCCCAGTGCTCGTGTCACCGCAGAGCTTGTGGAGATGGGGATACAAAACTCTGCTCATGGGCAGCTGATGCTTATAGTGTGAATAGGGCAAACACTGGGCTCCCAAGCACGGAAGCTCAGAAGCAGATTCCGTCTGTAGTTAAATACCTGTAAAGAGCTGGTATTATTTCTTGACATGCTTCCCTAGGGCTCAGGAGGGCAGCCTACTTTACAAGTGATCTTTTGTGTAAATCCTGATGTACTCTGAAAGCATGATAGCTCCCTGTACTGTTAATTAACAGCCTGCAGTGTCAAAACCTGGTGCTACAAACTTCAAATACAACACATGCTACCTCCGCTTAGCTCATCTTAAGCCACGTGCAGCTTCTGTTCAAAAAATGTCTGAGTTCTCTAGAAAATCTTCATGTATTTATGATCATAACATCTCTTTGACTTAATGTAACCTTATTTTTTTTTATAAATGGGAAATGGAGGCCCTGGGAGACCAAGTAACTTAGAGCTGCAGAAGTGCTCTCTGGTAGGGCAGATGGCTGCAGCCAGCTCCCTCCGATCTCCAAAGCACGCCCAGCTACTGGCACTACGTTTTTCTCCTTTTAAAACTTGTTTTCCTTAATGACTCTGCAACTGAAATGTGCACTGATTTCCAAAATTTCTTCTCTAAAAGAGCAGCAGCCAAATGCTTGAGGCCATGGGAAAAGGAAGGTTGAGGAAGGCATCCTTTTCTTCAAAATGTAACTTCTGTACCTGTAATGTCTTGGACGATGGAAGAAACTACTTGGTGATCAGTGTGTATTATGTCCTTTTGTACCATAGCCATGCTCGGTGGCAGCTCCCCATCTTGTTCTGAAGATGTATTCCAGGAAAGAAAGTTGTGCACTTTCCATGGGAACTGTTCCTCACAGTGCTCCCTAATAAATCAACCTTGGCAGCTTCCAGTCCCTGTGTGCAACAGGTCTCTTGTGTGGTCATCATCAGTGAACTTAAGGGAAAGGGGTAGCAGAGGAATCCGTTGTCTTTCACAAGCCACATATTTATCAGTAGTTGTTTCCATTTATGTAAAGAGACAGATCCTGAGGTAGTAAACACTACAAATGCTTCCAAGTCAATACAAACCCAACACCCAAAGCTTGAAAGGCCAAACCCACAATGCAGGCAGATAGCAATCTTCTAGTTGCTCCTCTCCTTACTCCTCAGTGATTATCTATTTTCCATTGTCCCCAGGAGCTCTCTTTTCTGATTCCCAAACTCTCTCCCTCAGATAGTATTTTCTGAAACTTTAATGTTTTTCCCAAAATTTTTTTTTTCCATCAGCTTCCTTTCTCATCTTCACTACTTGTGCTAGCCATTTATGTTTTAATAGACAATAAAAATTGTACAAAGACTCTAATCCATCAGAGTGACTTGCCATGCATAGCTTTAAGTGCCTTAGTACTGTTGACTCCAACAGGACTACCAATATACTTAAAATTAACCACACATTGAAGTGCTTTCCTGGATCAAGGCCATCATCACATTGACATTAACCAAAACAAAACAGCACCTGAGATTCAGCAACATGAATACATAGCAACCTCTCCCAAACTCTGTGCTGTAACCTTCAGGTTACCTTTCTTCAGTGCCTCCTGTCATTGCTAAGCTGTGTTATGGCTACACTTCAGCTCTATTCTGCAAGCACGTACTGGAAGTCGTGCTTAGGAACGATCCTGTTTAAGCCAATGCTTTCTTACTGCTTTAGAATTTGCCTGGCCTGTTTTGCTAGATCAGGCTCTTGGACAGTAAGGTCCTCAGGGCAAGAACCATGTTTATTTTTCTGCTTGAATCATATGTGCTCATATACCACACCACAGCAATTAGTAACTTTTTGTTCTGAGGCAGAAGGAAGAAGACTTTCTACATACCACAGATGCCCTGGCTTGTGCAGTTGTAAGTGAAAAAGTACAATGGATAAAACTTTCCAAAGGCTAAGGTATTAACCTCATCGCTGGCAATTTACTGTCACCCTAAACATGCAAAAAGACTAAATTAAAACCTCCCCTCTTGAATCCTGCCCCCTCCCCTTCTTTTGCTGACCTTCTGCCTCTGAAACCTTTTCTCCTTTATTCTCTGTTGATTACTTCCCTGGTTTACACTTCAGCTTTTTAAGCCCCATATGGTAGAAGCCTTGTCCTTTGTTAATCATAAAATAAGATTATGCGTACCTTGGGCACTGGACAAATCGTTATTGTCCTCCTACAAATGTCTTCCACATGGCCCCACCCTCAGTTCCAGCTGAGAATGCTGTTGTGAACAAGCTCAAAGAATAAATATTTTGCATTCATTTCACCAGCACAATGGAAACATTTTTCCAAGCAGCTGCCAAGATGGTATCTAGTCCTCTTCTGAGTCAGCAGCCCATGCAGCTGACTTTCAAATGGCCAAACTTGCTTGATTGTAATCTTAAAAGAAAAAAACCACCGAGACGAGCTGTGTTTTTAAAGAGCTGCATTGCTCTCCTCGTGCACAAGCAGGTAGTAACACTATAAAATACGAAACCTGGGGGAAATAAGTCGTTCAGAAACGAGCGCTGTTTGTGATGTGCCCTTTATTCCCCTCAACTTCAACAGTTTATTTCATCCAGTCAGAGAAAGGGACTGGGGAACGTTGTGAGGAAATGAGAAAGGAGTATAGCTGCTTTATGTAGTCCGGTTCCTTTTGGCATCAAACAGCTTTTTACATTCTTTAAAGTTCTGTTGGCCATCAAAGACAGCGTGTCTAAAAATGCAATATGGACAAAACCATGCTAAGAGAGATGAAGATGGTGAGGAATTCACAGAGGTCCCTTCTGTAAACATTTTTTGCTTATTCTTAGCTGTATTATCCCCCTAGTCCAATACCTAAGCAGGCGTGATGCAACAGAACAGGTTCAGAACAGTGCCATCTCTCCTCCATTCCCATGAAAAGACTTTGGTCTATAATCCCTACTGCTTTCTGAATAAACAGCCTAGATGGTAAATAATTTTTGTGTTCCAAAATTACCCAGATATAGCTGGTAAGAAAGCGTCAGCGATCCTATTTTAAGCTGCAGCTTTACATTCAATCAGAGAGTACGTATCTGGCTTCTAATCACTAATAGAGCTTACTCTTACGAGGAGTTCTGATCTAGCAAAATAACAGAATGCTTATTAAATTAACAAGCCCGAAATGCAGAAATACACTGTGCCGTGAGAAATCGGTTCCCTGGGTAAAAGCAGGCTGTCATTCTTACAGCACCCTCTTACATCATGTTGCTTATTGGAAAGACACCTATTTATATAGACACGAGAGGCCAGATCCTTAGGTTTAGCCTTTTTATACCATGCAGAGTGCAGGATTTAGGGTGATAGAAGTTACTTAGCTTTAAGCCACTAACTCCTGTCTTCAGAATGCTGGGTTCATGATTTTGGGACCAATGTGTATCTTAAAAAAGACCCATTGATGCTCCAGTTTTAATTGCCTTAGCTACTTATAGCCTTATGAGAGCTGTCAGAGCAGCTGGGAATTGATTGGACTCAGCATTCTGGCTATTCATCCTTTCCACCTAGCCTCTCTCCTTCCAATCTAGGACTGGGAGGAACAGGAATCGCAGGACTTTATGCCATCAAAATAAATTTTCCACTGAGTGAATCTGTAGATAGTGGATTAAATTATCTCTGTGGCTGCAGAAAAAGCCACAAGCTGATACAGACACACATTTCCTTAGGGCAGAAAAAATAATCTTTATTCAATACAATTTCTCTGCATCCTAAGATTGATTGCCATGAATCCAAACACTGCAACCAGAATACAAATAGATTTGGAAACCAGTGTTTCAAGGAGGTTGTGACTGGACAGGTTTCTTCTAAACCAAGGAAGGAGCTTTAAAAAGAAAGCAAATTAACCACTAGAAAATGGATAGTAAGATGTTTGGTGCTTATTTTAAATACTAGAAAGGGGGGGGGAAATACCAAATGTGATACAAAAGATATAGCTAATAGGGAGAAGGTGAAGTGGAAGAACAGAATATTAATAAAGTGGGAGCTGCAATTAAAAAGAAGCTTTCTATTTTTGTAATGTTCAGTTCCAAGTGAGTTTACTGGTTCATTTATTCTTTATGACTCACTGAATCTCACCATGGACTTTTCCAACCATATGAAATAATTCTCCTATGTGCCTGTATTCAATTCGGTGGAGCTACCGTGATGCTCTGTCAAAGGAGACTGAAATCAAATCAGGTGGGCTCAAAACATTTTCCTATTGATATTGTATATGATTGTTATGTAGTTCATCAAAAAGTTATTCCTTTACTAGGCTTGCAACTGCTTAGTTACATGCCAACTGTGGGACAAATTTATACCATGTTTTAAATTAAACACAATTTCGTGTGGACAGCAGCAGTCCCAGTAGGGAGAAATGCTCAAACCACCACAGCTTAGAGCCCATAGGATCCACTAGAGAACAGAATCACCTCCCAAAAGAAGTGCTAGTATTAAGGCACTTTAAACTTGCTGGGACACAGCAACACTGCAAGAGCTTTCCCCGCTGGCAGATTGAGAGCTTTTCTGGCACTAATTTCTGTGATCAGTTTACCGTGGTGTAAATCAAAGCTGAATCACAGTAATGTCTTGGCACTCTTAATATATTGCCTTAAACCACATGAATGCTGAAATAGAGAGTTCTTGCACATTTGCAGACTGGACTCCTTTTTTCCCAGCCTGTGCTGCTTTTTTTTTTCTTTTTCTTTTTCTTTTTTTTTTTTTAAGACAGCACCAGAATCAAAGAACACTTTTCTGTTCTCTTCATCAGATGTAAATCTCATTAATCAGCCAGCCAGATTACAGAGCTGTGCTAGGTGGCATGGCTCTTTGGAGACAGCCAAACTGAAGGACCTGCTGCACATATCCTGGTTCCCAGGCTCCTTGCCAGCAGCAGGGTGTGATGTAATAGCCTTTCACACTGAACAACTTAACAGCCCTGTTTTTTAGTTTACTACATTTTGGCTAAGAAACAGCATGAATAGCCTTGCAGGGAAGTGCTACTGTTTTAACAAGCAGGTAGCTGCAGAAACCCTCTTGTTTCTCTGTATCTAGGAGTGGAAGGGAGTCCCTGCTGTATGCTACGTCTCCCCTCTTCCGTATGCTGGAGCAGCAAGGTCTGTGTAAAATGAATACAGACCAGAATCTTTCAGTCCCTCCTCTGTGCTGTAGCTGCAGTTTTAACAGGACTTCCTCACACAAGCTCAGAGGGAGTCTCAGACTACCTTCTGGCTGAGATGCCCTCTTTTTAAGAACATTCTTGGCTATTATTGACTCAGAAGTTACTCGGAGGACAGTGGTTAGCTACACAATCATATGGAAAGGGCCATTTGTAAGCATGGTCTGCCTTCGCCACTTCTGAGCAGAGGAAGCCCCAACCCTGTTTTTCACCAAAAGAAAACTCAAAGGCAACTTCTCAGTATGAAGTTAGCATCTTCTTTCTCTGGCCTGAGCTCCTCTCATGCCAAGAAACGGGAAACCCATAAAGGGCAGGAAATGATATACCACAAAAATGCTTATTTGCAGGAGACAGCAAGTACTACTATTTTCACAGTGTCTTATCCATCAGTGGAAGAAGAAAGTACGACATGAAAAGGATACAGCTACATAAAGCTCAACCTACTACATTCCACTTTAAAATACGGGCAAAGCGGGAACAGGACAAACATGTTTGTTATTGAATTTGCAACCTCTCTACATTCCTTTCATGGTTAGTAATGTCACATTAGAGAAGAGTTATCATTTACCACTTACTGCCTGAAGGTTACACAGTCCAAACAACACAAGGCCAAAGTACAAAGTCATGAACTGTACCGTGTAAAATCCAATTGCTCCTTCCCCATTTAATGCAGCGCACAGTAATCTTTTGGTACTGCTTTGATCTCTTATCAGCTGAATTTCCCACTCTAACCTTCTAACTCAACCAGTAGGAACACCTACCTACCCAGAGGAAAGCCTGTAAGAGCTGTTGCAACGGTGTGTCACAGGCTCATCACATCTAGCTTTGGGCAGCTAGCAGAAGTGCCTCCGTTAGAAACACAACACCTGGAGTCACTCCCTTAATAATCGGCGCAAAAGGCTGTTCAGCCCACTGAGGATCTCATTCAGCCCCTGTAAATGCCTCTCTGGGAGATACAGAGCCAACCAGAGCTACTACACTCCCAACGTAAGCAGCTCAGATAGGTTTCTAAAGTTAGGTGGGATAAATCCAGACCTTAGTGATTATCACACACATCCAGTTAGCGTGAGGTTCGTTGCTTAGGTTTGCACACCGGGTTGAGATGATACTTGCTGAAGGAGGATCCCCCTCTGTCAGAAACTGTCTCCCACTTTTTATTCCCTTAACCAGAATCTAAGGCTTAAAAATCACATCAAGATACACGCTGTTCTAAGTGCACCTAAAGCATGAAAGATTTTGATTACATCTGGTAGGAAATATTTTTATTCTTTCCTCCGCGCCTTCTCTTACCGAACAGATTTAACCATTCGGAGCCACAGCCTCAGACATACAAAAAACAAGCATGCAATCAGCTTCAAATTATAAAAATGGGCTAAGACTAGTTCCAAGTCCTGACATTGTACCTTCCTACAGTTATCTGCTGTCCTCTGGGGGTTATTTTGATAGTAATTCTGAGTCTGTGTCCAAGGGTTCCTCTTTGCTACTGCAATACACGTAGCAATCATGAATCATTTATAATGGTTCTGGGTTCTCACACATTATCATCACTAGCTAAACAATAAGTAATAAGTAAATGAGATTTAAGTTGACAGAGGCCTGTAGATAAGAGTCAACTTCTCATTTCAGATGTCTTAGGAGCTTCCCGTCATTAAACTGATCATTTAACAGTATGGCCACTATGAAACCATTTATCAGATAATTTATAGTGTGTTTTTAAGATAATTGGAATTGGTATGCCAACAAATGGTGAACTAAGTAAACGAGAAATTGAGTTTGCCTTTTACAGATCTGTTAATACTATGTGCATTGTGAAAACATGTATTTGTTAACACACAGCTCAAAATAAATTAAACATTTGAAATATAGTACTCAAATAAAAAACATCGGTCTACTGCTGTCATAACTGTAGAGGAATGGCAGGTAAATAACTTACAGGGGCCAAAAGACACGACAGGCCTGAGTGAACACCCATCAGCTTCAGATTCATGCCCTTCTGCAGAAACTTAGCCTTTCTCTCCTCTAAGAGTTTCTCCACTAGAAGATCATAGCAGATCTCTGTGGTCTCTGTCGAAAACCAAGCATCCAGAGCTTTGCTCCTCACAGATCTGTACCTGCTGACACATGTTCCCAAGTAAACCAAAAACCTACTGAGCCACAGGCAGCCCTGCACGCTCACTGTTCTCAGGTATCAATCAGCAGAACCTTCAAACCAAAGATAATCAGGCTCTACACATCCTGTGTGTTTGTGTATCTTCTGAACAGGAGGTAATTGAGTCCAATATACTGAGTTTCCACCCAGACTCTCCCTTGTGCACATACACAAACACAACAGTTGATAAATACTTGCAGAGAATTCTGTTTCTTTATTCTGGCATCTTCTACTCAACTTCATAGTGCACGAATCAGCAAATAATTAAAAACAAAACAAACTTCTCAGTCAGTGGAATGTGCTAAGATTACGTTGTTCCCCCATTTCTATTCTACCAGGTACAAAAGAGTCCTCTGTAGCTGCAGAGCACAGATAAACACATTCATATGCAAATAATGTGACTGATTGAAAGCTACCAAAAATATTTTTTTGTGTCCTACAAGCCTTTGAGTTTCATAATTTATGTATCCCAAGACTACTGCTTACATGGCAAGGCTGGAAAAAAGTTACTGCTGGCATCCCCCAGCTATAAATGTAAGATTTGTTTTATTTAATACTTTAATTATTTACTTTTGCATAGCAGCAGAACAGAAAGTTTGTATTTTGTAGGGAAAGTTTTGCTTGCTTAATCTAGAAAAGCAAAGGTTGGCTACAGGTAGAACAGGATGTAACAAACCTTGAATGAAAATGGCTCTTAATTATAAGGGCAAATGGTCATAACCTGTCCATGAAAAAAATGAGATTGAAAAGCAGAGACTTGCTAACCGTTACAGAGGGGCCCCAGTGGTGTTTTAGTGGGTGTGTATGAACGACTTGAAAGTATCATGTGAATGCTGATCCAGTACCTAAGCACTTCCAGGATAACCATGGCTGCTGCTCCTGTGGAGGTACCTGACAAAAGCAGAAAGGTTTGGGGATCGCTGTGTTAGCGGATTCAGATCCTGAACAGCTTTCCCATGGGCGAGTGGGAGGAAACTTCCTGCTTTTAAATAAATTACTAAGAACTGGAACAAAACAGGACTTGTAGTCGTTCAACAGGGAAACAGACCTCATGAACCTTTGTGTTCTTTGCAGGTCAAGATTTCTAGATACAAAAATGTCAAAGGTTTTCTATTCTGAGGGAAAAAAATATAAAGAATAAGAAAAGCTTGGATAGAGAGATGCAGGGTAATTAGCTGTGGTGACAGATGATAGTCTGCACTTGCCATGTGGCAGAGGAACAGTGAACAGAAAGATACAGTTAATGCAAAGGAATTAACACAAAAAAAAAAAAAGAAAGAAGGAGCAAAAAAGCAGAGGAGAAAAGAAAGGAAGAAGAGTAATGCCTCTGAGGCTCAGGCTGGCCAAGGGAGCAGGGAGGAGGCACAACTGCATGCAGCCCAGATGCTGCGGTGGAGAATATCAGAGGCTGGAATTCTTGTATTCCCAGGAACTGCTGAGTTCATGCATTCCCAGGAGATGAAGAAAACACTCTTATGAAAGACACCTCTACTGCATGGGGGCTGGATAAATACTCTGGTAGTGCTGCCCTTCGTCCTCTACTCTCTGCGCTGGGGCAGGAGGTGTGATAGCAACTACTGCCATTAGTCACCAGCTGTCCCAGTCATCTCAGACTCCAGAGGCAGCAGGAACTCAGAACCCCTGCAGCTCACACTGTGAATTTCCTTTTGATATACTCTCCTTGGCTGCTAGCTCTCTCATCAGCTCTTCCTGAGGGAGAGAAAAAACAGTCCTAAATAAAATTTTATCCTTCTCTAAAGTCTTAGCAGCGTGCGCTGGGATCTGTAGCCACTGCAATAATCACTTGAAAATAGTGCAAATATTAGCTGCTATTTGGATAAATCAGAAGGAGAGCTACCACCTTTGTATCCCCAGTGCCTTGTCAGCTGAATATTGGGAAAGCTGAGACAAGCATGAAGTAAAAGGCCCACGACACTGCTCTTATTCTGTTCCACAGTAGGGACACAAAAGCTCTAGCCCGTTCACTGCAATACAAGAAACAGCACACAACCCTGTGCACTTCACAGTGGAAAACTGGACACGCTTTACTTACTGGTTTTGAGGTAGCACAGGGAGCTGGTGTCATGATGGGAGGCTTTGCTGCACTTTGAGATGGAGGCAAAGAAAATCTCTGCCCTGTGTCCGGAGGTGAAGAACAGTGAATCCGTGTCTCTAGTCTCTCGGGCTCATGCTTATAGGATTCAAGAGGAAACGTGGGCTGCTTGGTCACTTGTGTTGGGGTAGATGGAGAAGAGGAGAGGCCAGAGGCTGTAAACAAGAATAATTACCAAAGATCAGTTCAGAAGAAAAGGGGGCAGAAATCTCAGCTTTCCAGTGAACCTGTATTTTGTCATCACATTTCCCCAGACCAAAAGTATGTGTGTCACCACCTCGTTTACGAGAGGGAATTGCTCCATCTTGCTGTTAAAACTCTTTTAATCATTCAACTAGTTGAACTTCCTGATCCATTTACAGGGAGGCAGAGTGGCAAGGGGAAAGTGCTGGAGGTTCATGTTGTATTAACCTCCCGTCTGGTTGCTTATGTCTAAGGTGATCCTCAACACTGCTATTGCTTTATTGTTATAATTTAAATACTCATGTGAGTCTCAAGATTACCTCTATCTCATGACAAATGGCTCAAGAGCTTTTAATGGTTGCTTCTTCTTCTTTTTCATTATTTTAAAAGTACCTCAGCCAGCAGTTAAAATAAAATCAGGAGCAGAGGCAAAAAGAAATGGGATATTTCCCATGAGCCTCAGTCCACGTTCTGTAAGTCCCTTGGCAATGCCTTTATACAAACCAGAATTGTTTTCAGCAGCCTTTGAGAAGAAAGATTATTCATGTCTTTTGCTGAAAGTCAGTATCAGCAGCAGACCATTTCTCTTGTGAGCATCCTGGTTTTATCTGACATGTGGATCACCCCAGCTGTATTTTTGGATACATTCTTAGGGCAGTTCTATATTGTGATCAAACAGATAATTTAAGCTGTATTTATTATTTACTTAAGAACGAGCAGATATCCACAAGCAATTAGAAAATTCAAGCTGTAACATCTGTGTTTCTTGTGACACCTACATGTACGTCAGCAAACAACAGATGATTCTCTTATGCCAGCAGAAATCAGGACAGAGTAGAATGCATTAAAACTATGAGGCTGAACAGAGCTACATATTTTTAAATGGCCTCTGAATTTCATTCACCTCTTGTACTTCCAAGATTTGTGCAGATGATTAGTTAGTCCAGAGGGGACTCAGGTCCATCAGAGGGAGCAGATAAAATAGCATTTAATAGGCATAAAATCCCCCAAGCCATTCAAACAAGTGTTTGAAACATGTGGTGAGACACTGGAACAGGTTGCCCAGAGAGGTGGTGGAAGCCCCATCCTTGGAAGTGTTTAAGCCCAGGCTGGA
>WTSP01019721.1:0-48094 GCA_025331215.1 Actenoides lindsayi
GTTAGACATTAGGAAGAAGTTCTTCACCACAAGGGTGGTGAGAGACTGGAACAGGTTGCCCAGAGAGGTGGTGGAAGGCCCATCCTTAGAAATTTTTAAGACCAGGCTGGATGGGGGTCTGAGCAACCTGCTCTAGTGGGAGACGTCCTTGCCATTGGCAGGCGGTTGGAACTAGGTGATCTTTAAGGCCCCTTCCAACCCTGACGATTCTATGATTCTATAGGCCAATTAACGACCAGTACAGAGAGCTGGGCTGCTTTGTGAGAGGGGGTTAGGCAGTGTAGGAGGCTGCCTTGGGGGAACATCCCCATAGCAAGAACCCAGAAATACCTGCACAAATGGCCTTGGTCTTAACGTGCCACTCATTGTTGAGCACCAGGAGCACAACTGTACGTGCTGTATTTGAGTCTCCACGTTGGTAAACCTGTGCTGCAGGAATCTGCTGTCCTAGGTCAGTCTGTCAGTAAACTAAACAAAATGGGATATAGAGGGACAGAATAAGCAACTGTTCCCAGAGAGAGTGGCCAGTTTCTGGCCTCTAACAACCTCTTACACTACTTGATAAGCTTTTCTTTATATTTGAAGACAGGAGTGGGGTGAGGGAGTGAACTGAAGTACCCAGTTCCTTCATTTTGCACTAAACTAACGTTGTTTTGAACAAATACTGAGAATTTCACTGTGAGTCAGCAAAACCACGAGCAGTATTTGCACTGTCATATCATAACTGCTAAATAATAAGTGTGCTTAATGATCAAAATTAAGCTGTGTGCTTATAGTGTTACTCTTCCTGAATCATGACAAATAAAGTCCATCAGCATTACTAATGTCAGAGCAGCAGTACAATTCACTAGAAATTAAGCAGGTATTCCTACCTTTATAATGAAGGCAGACGAAACTGTTTATGTGCTTTGCTCAATATAGTTTGTATTGCTGTGGCCAAGGAGTAAGATAAGAGAGCAATTACGAATGAGCAAGCTCTTGTAATGGCCTGCTAGAAACATACAATTGTTTCCATTGCAACACTCCAGCTGAGTAAGCACTATAGTAAGACCTCCCCCAACCTGGCTACTAATAGTCATTGTCCCCCGTGATGCTGCAGAACAACACTCCCTCCTCATTTCCTACCAAACACGTGTGTACTCAAGGTTTCTCCCCACCCCAAAGAGTCCACATCTGCCTGAGTGCTTGGGAAGTGGGGGTGACTTGAGAGCAGCAGTGGTTCACCACCTTGCTGCAACCTCTCGCCAGGGAATTGGGTTATGCTCCTCTTCAGGTCTGTAGAACCCTTCTTCTAGAACAGTCTTGATTCACCATTGGATCAATCCAAATAAGTGAAGACCTCTGCTAACCACACATTGTCACTGAAGATGACCCCTGAGCCAAGGGAGCACAGGTTGACAAGTCAGAATTAAAATATGGGGAGATGGAAGGAATGGAGGTGACTGGTTTCTGTCCAGTGCCAGACCCCGCAGAATTGGTGCCAATTTCACTGTCCCCTCTAGGCTGCCAGAGCCATATCATGTGAGATCAGCTTGCTCACTTGCTCCCCTGGATACTCAGGACCTGACAATGTTTTAAGAAAGGCAAGAGGAAAAGGGATCTTCTGAATGACTAAGGCCATTTTTCCAAACCGGTTACATAAAGGCAAACATATTATCTTTAAATTCATTAATCAGAAAAAAAGTTTAGATCATTTTGGTCATTCACATAAACAACCACCACCCACTGTTTCATCAGCTTATTCTGATGCTTTTTAAGCACGCAAATCAATTGTCTTTTCTATATATCAAAGTATTTTATTGAAAAATGATGGAAAATGTAGTGTCTTCTGCAAACAATCTACACTCAGTGGCTGGTACTGAGTAAAAACGAAACTCCCTGTAGTACAGTTTTGCACAGGGTTAATAAGTAAAGTACAGAGTATAATGTAGTAGCTAAAGGGCAGAAAATGTATTTTGTTCGTCCTATTCTACTGACTCAAACCCTGTCCTAGGTCACTGGGATCACTTACCTGCTACAAAGCTAGACAGTCTCTTCACTAGGTAACGGAGAAAAATTATTAGAAAAAAAAGAAAAATAAATTAGTAAATTGAACCATTTTTCTCTGTTCCTCTTAAAGATCCATCTTGCTGTGCAGATCAGTCACCCCAAATTAGCTCCCTGCCCCCTGCCAGCTACAACAGTTAATTTAGCATGCCCCGGTAGCACAAAGCACGGAGCCAACAAAAGCATACTGATTAAGCCATTTGCCTCCTCACTCAGTAAAGAAGAGGAGGAAATGATTACCAGAGATGCTCTTGGTGTGATGTAGTTATGTACCAGTAATTTTCCTAGGCTGAGCCAAACAGCTGAGGGAGCTCACACACCAAAACATGTTATCTCAAAAAGGCAGTTCAGCAGATGAGGCTAACGCACTACCACCCACAACCACGCAGCAATGGAAGGGTACCTCTAATTAACAGATTCCTTTGGACCAAGTTAGATTTTGTATATATATGGCAAGAGAAGTATATAAATAAAATACATACAGAATTTATTTTAAAGTACCAAACCAAATCTGAGAACACGGATGACCACAGAGTGCTCAGAAGAATGTCGCAAGGCTGAGTATTTGCGTGTGAAAATGAATCTGTACTTCCGGCCTTTACCTGAAGGGAGTGGTCAAAAATGCCATAGCCACAACTAACTGCCGTGTTGCTACACACCTCAGTGTAAACACCATGTCTCTAGGAGATAATCTTTGTAGGTAGTTAAAGGATCTACAGATTAAGTCTCCTTTACTCTCCTTTAAAATGTCTTCTGCTAGCTTACCAGGACACGATTTCTTCTCCTCTTCCATGTGGGAACAGACCACTCCATGAGAAAACCATGAAGATCTTAACTTCTTCTTTTTACCTTCTGCCTGCTTCCCTTCCAAATCTCTTACACTTTTCCAGTTGTACTTTCAAGTCATGTGCCAGTCCTGAAAAGCCAATGCTGTGAAAAACTTAAGCTAAAAAAGTAACCAGCCATTGGACTCTGGCAGGTTACTCTCTCATGGGCTGTGCCAGCCTGCACAACGTGTACGCAGTGAACAGTTCAAAGTCTTACGCTGTCACTCATTGTATGCTTGTTGAGAAGTGTCTTCCCAAAATAGCAGCAGTCAGGGCACTCACCTGCAGATCTCCCTTGTCCTTATCCACACTGTAATCCTCACACTGTACCGGAAGACACTATTCTGGCAAATGACAAAGCAAGGCACTAAGCAGAAATCCTTTCTTCTTCCTTTTTTTTTTTTTTTTAAACATCTTTTTATTAGCACAGTAACAAATGCAGACTTCAGTAGCCCACAACATACAACCAATCCACTGAGTGACTCCTATTCCACGCCTTACAGTTAAACAGCTTAAGGTATTTCACTACAGGTTACTGTAAGTCCTGATTAAACCCTTTATTCTTTTCACAAAGATAGATTGGCTTATAAAATACATTACTACTTCTCATTTTATATATGAGGCTATATATCCACCTCTCCATATCACAGATCATGAGATGACAGTCTTTAAAAAGGATTTGTTAAATACCAATGTGCCCTCCATAGGGGAAAACAATCCTGACATCTTTTTACAAAAGGAAAAAAAAAAAAAGGAGAAACCCAACACAGAACAAAACAAACCCCCCAAACTCAAAACAAAAAGCAAAAACAGTGTGTAGAGTCTTGAGAGGACTTTTACATAAATGTCAATGTATGTACCTGTACAAAATTAAGCTGTTTTAATCTTTTAGATATTGCAAGCAAAATGAAAACCAAAGAAGTCTAAGAAGTTTACATTCTTCTCGGTACTATATGTGAGCTAATATTGCTGAACTAATTACAGTCTTAAAATATACTATTCCCAATCCTAGCTGTCTACTGTAGCAAGATACCTTAAGTTACAACAACAAAATCTTAGGAAATAAAAGACTGAATAAAATCTGTTATAGAAATACCCTACTCTTTACCAGCACCCTCCCTCCCCCCACCCCTTCAAAATCATAAGCAGCTCTTTCCATCACAGACAAACAACGTAAGAGTTTGACAAAAATCCAATTTATGTAGCATATCTTTTGGTCCATTGTCTGGCCATTCTGTCATGCTCTGCTCTGTTAGTCATATACTGAGTGGCAATACTTCCAACCAGGGGGTCAGCTGAAAAGAAAAAAAAAACCAAACCACTTATTTCAGAAAAGTTACTGAATAAGAAAAAAATAAAGCAGAAGTGTGAGCTTAATACAAGGGAAACCACTCAAGTAAGGTACATTGCAACAATCTCAACATAGTGAACTGATGGTCTACATCTTCACCAATTTCTCTGTATCAATGGAGACATACTAATCTATTAGTTAATAAGATGAGAAATGCCAATTGAACTTCTAAGGAGTTTAAAAGACAACAATCCAATAGTGATATTTTGAATTACTGAGGACAATCACTGGTTCTAGTGTTTCAGGTTTATTTTACCCCTCCTAAAAGTGTCTGGGAGATACGCATTGCTAAGTGTACTTGTATCAGTATACATCTGCCTTCTAGGAAAGATCAGATCTCAAGGAGAGGTTTTATTTTTCTGACAAGTTTACTTTTATTACACATGATATAGTGTGAAATCTGGTATTTCTCTCATCTTTAAACACATACAGACATACAATCTGTAAAACTGACTTTGGAAAACAAGACATATTCCTCTTAACTGGCATGGATAATGGGTGGGTTAGAGATGCAGCGAGAACTAAGAACTACTTGTGGCATAGATGGCCACTGTTTTTAAATGGATGATGGAAAGTAAAAAGCTAATCTCTTTGTTTTCAGAACTGCATTTGCGGCTCTTCTAGCTGCATTATGGAATTACTATGGTCCTACAGGCTAGTGAAGAGTGTTTAGCCTTTACCCAAAACCAGAGTTGCTTTGGAAGGGTAAAGAGCTTTCACGTGCAGGGTGAGAACTGTCACTCTCCTCATGGGTCAGCCTGAGGAGTAGTGAACAGCAGGTAGGGTGTATCACCTCCACCACCTCCAGCTCCTCTTTGGCTGCCCCTGGGACAGAAACTGTGCTGTGCTGGCGGCCCGAGCCGTGCTGGCCGAAGCCAACGCGATGAAATGAGAGTCACGTAATTTGGGTGCCGGGTGGGTGCAAAGAAGCAGGCAGCCTGCACGGCCCTGCAGGGCACTTACCCGGGTTGCAGTCTGTGAGGAGGGAGCAGATGGAGAGGAGAACTTTAGAAATGGTTAATGCTGGACTCCAGTTGTCTTTTAAAATGTCCAGGCAGATGACGCCTTGGCTGTTAATGTTACAGTGGTAGATTCTTGTCCGAAACGTTACCTGCAAGAAACAGGTATTAGCCGGTGCGCCAAGGTACCGCCCGCAGCGCGGGCAGCGACGGGCAGCAGAGCCGGGGCGGGGAGGAAGGCGGAGAAGCGGGCCCGAATGGCGGGCCCGGGGAGCTGGCCGAGCCGTGCCCGCCAGGACAGCGCCAGCCCCGCGCCGCGGCCGAGTGGGCTCCCCGGGCCGCCGCCGCCCTCTCGCGGCCGCTGCCGGGAGCGCACTCCCCGTGACGGGCCCCCCAGCGGGTCCTCGACACCCCTCGGCCCGACCGCAGCCGCCCTGCACGAAAACGGCATTTCGGAGCCGGGTTCAGAATACAAAACAAACAAGTTCCTGGGAGCACGTTTCCGGCAGGAGCGTTTCCAGCCGCCCCGCGAGTGCCCCCGAGCAGCGTCACGGGCTCTGTGACCGCGGCAGCGCCGCCTGCCAGCCCAAGGGCCGGGAACGGGCTGGCGGAGCGCGGGGGAGCTGCCGGGGCCCCGGGGCGAACCGCTGCGGCCTCAGCGCGGGGCCAGCCCCGACAAACAACGTGCGCACCCTCTCTGCAAACCTCCCGGACAGCTTTCCAACCTCGGCCGCTTACAGTCACTGTGAAACCCAGGCTGTGGGGTTGGCCAGTTATTTTTGTTTCACTTGTTTTATTACCTTTTGTCTTTTTGCTCACAGCAGCAAGGGGGCCTGGGGCTTTAACACCAACGCTTTTCTCCTGCTGCGCTCACAAGGACTTGTAAATTCCCCCTGCTAGGGCCACAGCCCTTGGAATCGTGGCTCCCATCGCTTCGAAGAGCTCAGCCATCAAGGGATTTGGTTGGATTTTATTATTTTCAAATCTGTGAGATGTACACGATCTGGGCAGCTTGCCACAGAAGTTATCCGAAAGGGAAACAAAAGCACCACGAGCTGTTTTAGGGAGAATACAATGTGACCTGCAGCAAGGCCTTACTTGGACTCACTGGATGAACAGAGACAACAAATTTGGTGGAACTTGCATGGATTAGGATTATCTGTGTGAATAAAGGTTGGTGGGTTCAAGCCCCAAATCCTCAGAATTTGTCAGTTCTCCACACCCAGAAATTTTACTGTCTGTTTGCAGGTCACGGGGGTATTTGCAAAACACGCTCGGTCAAGTGTGCGGTGTGACAAGAACACACGAGTGGTTCCTCTCGAGATGAGACCAGTCCCCACACAAAACTTGCCAGCCAACCCTCTTTTTTTTTTTAAATTTATTTTTTTTTTTACATTTTTCCTGATGCAAAAAATTTGCCTGTGACCTTCCCCCTTGCAGGCTTAAGGAGAAGGCAGGGATGAGGAGACACAGCTACAAACCCCCTGTGCCTGGTGGGTCCCCGTGCACTGCATCTGTGCCGTGTTCCCAAGAACCCTCCCGCTGCACAGAGCGCACAGGCTATTTTCGGACTCTCAAAAGCAATCACACAGGAGACACCCACACTGCACGCTTTGGGAGACTTTCTGCTTTGTTCCTTGTAAGCTGCTTGGATTTTAGATTAAATCAGTAAGCGAACAACCAACCAACCCCAAATCCCTACATTTTTGCACATTATGGGTAGGAATAGCAAAATGTCCACAAGAGAGCCAAGATGTATCCCTCTCCCACACCTGCTGCAAATAGCTGCAACTCTTAAAACTCCTGCTGCTCTCTACCTAGGGAATCTTAAAGGTAGAGCAGGTAGAGAAACCCAAATGACCTTTGTTTCCCAGATCATCTAATCCTCAGAGGAAAAGCTGCAATGACTCCCTACAGTCATGTGGAAGTCCACGTAGATCAGCCTGAGCAGAGGGCGGATCTGACCCCGTGGCACCTGCCCCAACCCATACGGTTTAGTGCAAACCAGAAGCATGTGGCATTTGCTGTTGCTGGCAATGGCTCTGCTTTGGGCTCCCGAGCAGCCCTCAGCCCAGCCCCATTGCTTGCTCAGTATTTCTCTATTTGATCTGCAGCTTTGGTCTCCTTCCAAGAAGGCTTCTAAATGTAGGTGAGGTAATAATTTTAACAGATTAAATGCTTCCAGAAGAGGAAGCGTGGAGTATTTCCAAGTTGATACAATAAGGACCAAACTAACAGAGGTCAGCAGTTCTAATTTGTGAAGACAGAAAGTTGTTAATCCCAATTTGGAACACAAAAGCTAAATACTCTGCAGGTAATCTCTCAGTCCAGTTGACTAATAACTGATAACAAAGCATGAATCCTGTTTGCCTTTAAGAATAACACTTTTTAATTATTATTCATGAGGGAGGGGAGAGAGAAAGACAACTCCCATGTATTTGCAGAGAAGGCTGGTTCCTTAAGAAACCTTAAGATATAATCCTTAAGGGTTATATATATGGCATCAGAAACAGCTCTCTCCAGTTAGAGGAGCTCTACCTAACTAAAGCACTGTGGGGGAGAAAAAAAAAAAATCTAAATTTGTTTTCACTTTGTTTTCAGCAAATCATAGCTGGGATGGTGTTAGATACATGTAGTCCAGCTGTTTGCCATTTACAATTTTGGCTGATGGTACAAAATCCAGCCGTACAGGGAACCCAAAAGAAGCTGCGAAAGGGAAAGGAATTGGAGGCCCACTTAAAATCAAATATTTAAAGTAAATGTTCATTACACACCTGGAAGAGGAAAAAAAATTAAATTCATAAACTTAGCAGATTCAGACTAAAACCAAGAGAAACCAAGCGACTTAGAAGGTAGTACAATATATTCAGAGTCAAGAGAACCGCTTGCGGAATAGCAGAAAAGCTACCCTGTAACTGAACAACCCCTTGGAAATGTCCCACCTGAGATTACATTAATGTAGTAACCACATAGAGTTAAGCACAGCTTTTGAAGAGACATAAAAGCAGCTAATCTCAACCTAACCCTAAGGTGATAGCAGAGGTTAATTTACACAAGCAGCAGAATAGGAGTTGGGGGGAAGGAAATGGCTAGAGTTTATTAAAACAAGTGATGAAAGCACACACCAGGTCAACACAAGCTACTGTTTTCACCTCAATAAATGATATCTAACTTAACAAAAAAATAGCAATCATCTTGAGGACTAAGTGCTGAACTCTTAAATTCTATTTTATTGGATTCTCCTGATTCCAGGTCTACCCAGCATATGCCCAACTCAGTTGCTATCTGAACAAAGGCAAAACCAGAATATGACACAATATGAGAAAACATAAAAGCAGAGAATAGATTAACACTAACATCTTCAAAGTGTTGTACTGGATGCTTAAGAAATGTAAAATAACTCCATTACACGTATTTAGGACAGGAGAGAGTGTGTGTCCCTGTATCAGATTTCTCCCACTGAAGTTCCTTGTACTATGCAATGCATTTCCAAGTCAAATTTTAAGACCTTCAATTTCTGAAGCCTCAAGTACAGTAGTGTAGTCCCTTTTTATATCCTTCCAGGAATCTGTTACTATCACTTCTAGCAGAGTCCTCTGGCTCTCCTGTAGCAACATACTCCCCCCAAAAGTTTGCTCCAACATAATGAATCAGAGCCTCAGCTGGAGCTAGACCCAGTCCTCAAAGGCTGCACCTGTATATTCTTCATCACAGATCTCTGGATGCTCATCCACCACACAGCATTTGTCAGGAGCAGCTATGCCTCAACACCTTCTCTCATGCAGATTCCTAAGGGCTTGGAAGCCTGCCAGGATGACCAGTTTCACCTCACTTTTATTTAAGAAGGTAAATCCTTTAATGACATTTCATTTTCAAGTTCTGAAATGTTTTCTACTATAGGCACTTCATCAAGGGGCAGCCCACAGCAGGGACTGTCCTCGTAGGAATTACCAAGGACTCAAAGATGCAGTAGAAGTTTTCTTCCACTGGTCTTGCAAGGCTTACCAAGGAAGATTCAGAGGAAACTAGTCCTTTTACTCTAGATCTTAAGCTTTTCAGAGGTCAAGGCTTTTGAAATTACCTTCAATCATTCTACTGCTCTACTAGAGCTTAGCAAAATGATACACTGGGTTTTGTTTCCACTAGCTGTTTCTTTATGTCCTGTGCTACAAGACAAATATAGGAAGGCTATGGTAACTACATTAGTCCTACCACTTCCAGTAGATCCACAAACAATACTTATCAGTCACTGCAAGCCGTTGGGCAATCTGAAATCAACAAACTAGTGGGAATAAAGCAGGAGCAATATGATAATTGCATTCTCCATATTATCATTGATTAACACTAGCATAGATGTTAACACAGAAGCTGATATAAGAGTCTGGTTCTCGGCATGAAGGATTCTTCATTTAAACTTGAAGTATCCAAGCACGTTCTATTAGAGCACTGCTATGCTTTCTCCTATACCCCATGTAAATGAAACCAAAGGTTTATGTATTTTATTTCCATACATATATGTGGTTTGTAAACCAACTTGCACTCTGGTAGATCAAAGACTCCACTTAAAATGAAATTCTACTACAATACCCTGAATTTCCACTAAACTAGTCGTTTAAGGTCTCACTAAGTGGTGCTGTTCCCACCTTTCTTTTCACCTGGGTGAGGCTTTAGATCCAACGATAAAGGCAAAGAGATCCCTGTCAGAAGCGCAGAGCAGAAAGCAGGGCTGAGCTGGAATGACAAAACTGTATCTTTGGTTGTGCATCAGGGAACTTGGCATACAGGGATGTCTCAATACCACTGGTAGTTATACCATGGTCTTGTAAGGCATCGGGCTGGATAAGTCTGGGATGATAAATGTTTCTGACCTGTAGCATATAAAGCAAAGGTGTAGCAAAGCATACATGGGAAGGTAAAAGCTCCCTCTTTAAATGCTTACCGGGCTCATGATGTAAGATACTGCATCTAGTCAGTTGGACAATAAACTATCCAATGTTAACTAATTAAACCAAAAATAAGGAAAAACTGTTCTGAAATGAATTAAACTCTAACAAAGGACACAAAAGAACCACCTGTGCTGCCAGAGAACCTCCAAAGAGGAATGGACAAGTGCCAGCAGGAAATCACTAGAGATGTCCCAAGGTAGACCATGATGCTTGTGAACTGAAGCCCTACCTTTGGGGTGGCATTTAAGGTTCTGTTGATATTACCAGAAACCCTGACGTTATGCTAGAAAGAACAGTCAAACAATTTCCTTAGTTTGGAAACCTTGTATTAATTTGTCTGGTATGACCAATTAGCATTATGGAGTGATGGCCTGAACTATGGCAAACTCTTTCTGCTGCAGACTAGACTTAACGTCTGCAGATGGGGCAGTTAGTGGCATTTATCTCATCAATGCAAAGATTTTATAGCAGAAAGCTAAACATACACATAAATGCTTTCAGATACAAGGCAAACATGAGGTATATACACAACCACCTCTTCTTATAACCCAGCACTCTTCCTCTGGCCAAGTATGTGAACCACAAGATAATATTCATTTGCACTGGTATTTGCCTTGTAGCACCGGAACACAACAACACTGGAATATAAGAGCTTCACAAATATAACACACCTACAGAAAAAGTTTGTGACTGTCCAAGTAGGTGAATAACACAAGCACCCAACAAAACAGAAAAATTATGTACTACTTTCATGGCCAAAGCACACATAACTGCTATGCTTGTGGTAACTGAGTGGTTTGAAAAACAACTATTTGTATCCTTCCTCCCCTACCCAAGTCTATTTACTTTTCAGTTTCTGAGTCCTGTCCAATTGTACTAATTCCTTAGGACCTCTTGTAAACAGAAGCAGGGAAATAGAAAACAACCTTTAAAATAGCGATCAAGAGGATTGAAAAAGCTGTTACCATTCGCTAATAGAAACCAATGTAATGTCTAAAATGAGCTTAAGCTTGTTCTTAAAGAGAGTTGCTTTCAAATGGGCTGCATTCCATTACCACTGCTTGCTACTCGACGGTCTGTTGAGCATTCATGACTTAAGACATCAGCTACAGGTCTCTTACCTTTGGAGGCTTGAAAGGATATTCTGGTGTAAATGTGATGTCAAGGAAGAAAACACCTCCCTCATAGACTGAACCTGGAGGTCCTAGAATGGTTGATCTCCATTCGTAGATGTTATCACCTTTGGGGCCAGCACTAAGAGATAAAAAAAAATAAAAATCAAATAGTTTAGGAATATTACCACAGTTCAAATAAATATGACTTCTTACATTCTTCAAGTATGATATGGAAGAAAGTTTTCAGTGTTATACTTCACATACAACCTAAAGAAAGGTATTAAATGTAGCTTGAATCCTTCCAAAAATCTCAGAGATTTTACCTGGACTTACCAGTGTTCCAGACTGCTTAGCAAGGCTGAGAAACTGAGAGGTGGGGGTAAGGTTTTCAGTTTCTCTCTCCTGACAATTAAGAACAGCATTGCTCAGAACTACTCCTAAACATGCTACACAATCTCAACACAACAGGAAAGTTAAGTTCTAAAAAACAGTTTCCTACTGTGTTTCAAAAATGGCTTTTCCAGTTTAGCCTTAATAAAACTGTTAAAAAAAGACCATACTAAATAAATTAAGGACTTAGGTTGATTTTATTAATCTTGTGTGTTCTTTACAATTAAAATATATTTCTGTATTATTGCTAAACCAAGGTTCACAGTATAGTTGAAAGAAGTCAAATACACAATGATACTCTTAAATGTCAAAATTTACGACACTGTTACAGTTTTGCTACACTGATTTCTAAAACAAGGCCACATGAACTAATCCCACTGATACTGTTTGTATCATGGAATGCTCTTGTAAGGGGAATGAAAATGACTGTCTCAAATTAGAACAGTGCTTTCTGAAATTAGCTTTTTCTAATTCTAGATCCTCCCTAACCCACCAGCAGTTCATCAAGAGCAGTACAAACTAAAGGTGTTGCAGAACACAAGTGTCTGCTTGTTGAAAATTAGTTTTACTGCAATCCTCAGACACTTGTACTCTGTAGTGTGCCATATGTCACCGAGTATTTCTAAGTACAGATCAACCTATAAAGCCAGTAATGGTTTTTACTCCACTGCTACCTCTTTATTTCTGTGCTGCTATGGTAGTATTTTATCTGTAAGATGCCAGAGCTGAAAACTCCCTTTGCATGAAAAGAAGTGATGAGACAGCTTTTTCCATTGTGGGTGTGCTATGACTTCCAAAATATCTTCTCCCCTTGTTCTGTAAGGGGTCAGATTTTAACATCCCCAATACAATGAAAACCAGCCTTCCTCTTCTTTCCCTGTTCTTTTAACAAGGCTAATCTAAGACAGAAGGATTAAAAAAAAAAAAAAAAAAAAAAAAAGGCTTTTTTTCATATTTTAACAATCATGGAGCAGTACTACTTGAGAGGGAAGGCAATTCAGTAAATTCAATTCATTCATGACAATATGCATTTGATTAATGTGAAGGGAACCAGAGTAATTGCTAGGTGTTAGTAGCACTGTTACAAATAGAAATACAATTACAAAAACATAAATTCTCAATGTAACAACAGGGATCAAAGACATGCTTTTTCCCACTGCTCTTTGCAGTGCTGATGAAAATGATCTTGACAGCAGGGGAATTGGGGGAGAGAAAGGGAGTTAATTCCCTTATCAAACTGAAAATTTTATTTTCAGATTAAACTAAAAATAAAAGTTCACATTATGTTGGTGCTAAATAGTTGAACACTAGCAGAGCTATGACTGCAAACACGCTTCCACAGGAAGGAAAGCATGTAAGAAAGCAGTAAAGCGAGACCGGTTCTCTGCGAAGCGATGCACCAGCCACCAGGGAAAGACTGCTCTCTTCAGAACACCAAATCGCAGGCAGCTCAAGGTTGGCACTAAATTAAACTAAAAGCCATTCCATCCCAAACACTCCTGGGATTCCGCTCCATTTTAATAACTTGTCCCTGTCCTGTGCAGGTCTATATATTTGGGCACTCAGTACTCTCCAGCTACCACTTGTGCATTAGACTGGAAGGGCGTTGCATTTCGACAGGAAGCTCTACCTCTTGAAAGACACCAGCTTAACTGTGCAAACTTACTGAAAAGGACTCTCTGGGGCACCCTTAGCCACCACTCCTAGGAATCATCTCTTTATGTACGTATTAGCAACCTACTGACACACTGTCATTACTGCAAGTTGCACTGGCGATCATCCCCCCCACCCCTCCCCTAAAGATGGAGCTACTGAATGGAACAGGTACTTGAGCTTTGTTAGCACCAATTTACTGTTGGAATTTATATCACGAGAACTACCAACTGGGAGCACTTCAGCGCTCAAGAAACGTGATGTGCGATTAGCACTGAATACAGCCCTCTGAACCAACGAGAAATAGTTCAACATTTTGCATTTTATTTCCAGCTTCAACCCAAAGGACTGTCAATAAAAAAAATCCCACAGACTTAAAAAAATAATATATTATTATTTGTAATAGTCTTAGAACGTTCCCGTATCGTATTATGTTTCCAATTAGAGCTATCACCGCATGTCAGTAATATACTGCTAGACCTCCATATTAAAAAAGTGCAGCATTTTTGTACGACATCAGAAGGCTTTAACAGTGATGTACTAAGCTTACCTTTTAAGCTTTTCATAATTCAATTAACAGAGTGAAATAGCTGTAGATGTCCAATTGTTACATATTAACATCGATTTCTTATAAAGGAAAGGCTGAAAGAGGAAGACGCAAGACAGCTTCAGAGTGCAATATTGCTCAGATTTAAATGAGGATGAGGTAATACCAAGCAGCTCAAGAAGACCTAGTATTTAACAGAAAAGTGACAATACTGGACCACAGCGTGGAGTGCAGCGGCATTAACTTTTGGTGGAGATATAAAAACTGTCAAAGGTTAAAGATTACATTCTTTGTTTAAAACCCTTGCAATTATCTGCTTCCAAAAGAAATTCACTGATGCACAGATACAGGGCTCACAGGCACAGCTGCTGCCTTGCCTGACATGTGTCACCACTGCTCAAATTAAGTGTCTAGATACACTAATACAACATTTTGAAGCTGTCCAACGTATGACCACTGGGAAGACAATTTTAACCAATTAAATAGAAATCGTTTCCACTGCAAGACAGGAGTAGGAGAGCAACAACTTTCTGTGTAGAACTCAATAGCCCACAGCCTCTTCAGTTCCAAAGAAAGAAATGAGACAAAGACCACTAAGACAGACTGAAAGATCTGAAAGAAAACTGAAGAAAATGCCAACCCATCATCACCATGTCAGGCAGCACGTGTTCCTCAGCAGCGCAGCCGAGACCTCTCTTCCCTGGAAAACCAGTGATAGGCCCAGAGAACGTGTGCTGCACCCACTGCCCCAGCTGGGCCCAATCAGTCCCAAGCTGCTGCTGGACTATCCTCTGGGCAGATGTTACCATCCTTAGGAAACCGCCCGGTGCCATGGTAGTTTTTGTTCGAGGACTATCTAACTTCCCAAGGCTAGAAGCAGTGGTCTCAATCCTCCTGCTAAATGCAAGGCAGACACAAAGTCTCAGCACAAGTGAGACCAAGCTCAAAGTTCTGCCTGTGCCAAGCCCCAGCCAGTCTTGTGCCACTTTGGAAAAACCTCGTCCTGCTCTGCCTCCCTTTTCTGACAGGCTCCACATTGTTTCTCAATTTAAAAACCAAACAGGTAAATTAGAAACACCTACAGCAGAGGCTAGGGAGCAGAATGATGCCTAGGTACATCAGCTGCTTGCTCAGATGCTTTGCAGTACTGAGCAATTGTAAACACAGGACTGTCTCAGAAATGAAGTGTTCATGGGGAAGACACATACCTTTTCATGTACTGAAAAGACTGAAATGACAGATAGTCTGCAAGAACAGCCAGCCTGTGGCTTTTTCGTGTTAAGCCAGCCAGATACAACCTCCACCTCAGGCATACAATACGTGATACTACTCTGATATTTGTGGTCCACAAACTCAGCTCCCTCCTCTGTCCGGGCATCCCTGGGGAATTCACTCAAAGCAGGCCTATGCCACGAAGGGAAGGCAGGACTTTTTGGTGTTCACCATGTACAGCTAAAGCATGAAAATCCCGGGGAACACACAGCTGGTACTTTCCAGGAGAATGACTCAGAAAGAGCCCACTGTTTATGTCAACTTGCTAGTACATTTGGAAACTACCTAGCCCTTTCTAGGAGTTGACCAAATGGTACCATAAGCTTTTCCTGCAGTGAAAATACAGCCTGGTGAATACTGCCATTCCCCTTCTTTGACATATGGAAAGCACAATATAGCATGTCATGGTAGTGATAAATGAAGCAAAAATTTCTCCATGCTACAGACACTAGGTTAATACCCTGCTATACCAGAGAGACATATATTCCACTTCAGAGGTAACTAATGTAGCAAAGTAGTTTAAAAATGCGGGAGACTGCGATCCACCAGGGTGGGGAAATGAGGGGCAATTTCATAGTATGAGGAAGTAAATAACTGCTAATGAAAAACTACAATAGTTTTGCGTTAAAGCCACAAGTTACAAACCCACAAACTCTTACGCCAGCTACTCCGTACACCTAGATTCTATTTTTTGAAGCTATTTTTCCCTGGACAGGAAGAGTCTGATGCAAGTAGCTAAGCTGTTTTGAAGCTGCACACTTGTGGAAAATAAATATAATTTCCAAAACCACTGCAGACATGACCTTTTCCAAGGGACATAGCTCAAGTAAGTAAGCAAACAACATACCAACAGCACACGGGAATTTGAGGTAGCAGAGAATCTAATGATCTCCTACATAAAGGTGTGCTGTTACAAACTGATAGCAGTATCAGGGGGTTTTGTTGTTTTACTTTGTGGTAAGAAACAGTGAATTACTGAACATGGAATTGCTGTCTCAGTCATGTACACATCACCTTGGACACTAGACAGCCTTGAGAAACATCTAGTTGACTGTTACAAGGTCTCTGCCTTTCCTTCTCCTTTCCTTCCCCTTTTCCTTCCCCTTTCTCCTTCCCCTTTTCCTTCCCCTTTCTCCTTCTCCTTTCCTTCCCCTTTCTCCTTCTCCTTTCCTTCCCCTTTCTCCTTCTCCTTTCCTTCAAGTGCAAGCCCAAAATGCATTAGAAATTTTGACTGTCAGGGAGGCAGCGTATTATTCTCACATAAAGTTGTGGTGCACCTTGATTTTCCCTCCTAATCCATCCCATTCCTTGCCTCAAGGTAAATATGCTTTCCTTTCCGGTAGTCCTCCAAGTGGATCCATGCTGAACTTGCTCATCTACATTGTTAGTCTGATTCTGGCACAGAGATTGCAAAAGTACCCCAGAAGCCCTAGATTACTGGGGCAGGCAGAAACAAAGTCTACAGAGATGCTGGACAGCTTAGCCATTGAAAAACACAGGCTTACAAAATCCCTCATTCAAAGAAATTTTGCTCTACAGATCTTTAAACAAGCTGTGTTAAATACGGGAATGTCAAAGAACAGAGTTAAATCCAACCAAACAAAAAAGCAGCTAATACTTTGGCCATAATGTCATTTCAGAAACTTTGTATTAATGCATAGCTCTAATTTTAGAAAGAAATTGTCACCTTCTGCACATGCTTCAGCTACTAAAATGCATTATTATTATTTTTATTGATACAGCAACAAGACACTGCGTTCACAGACAGGACCCCACTATGCCAAGCAATCCGAAGACTTGTGTACACAACTTCCACAGGTTTTTCAATTAAAAAGCATTAAAACATTACACACGTATTAGGAAGAAATTAAACCAGGCAAGACAGAAGTAGTTAAAAGGATACCCTAGCCCATCCATTTAATTGCCATTTTTGGGTCAAGTAGTCTGAAAGTGGGATATAATTTTTTTGCATCCAATAAAATTAGCATACTGAATTACAACACAACTATGTGAATCAGAGAGATATTTTTTCCCCCGCTGTCATACACAGCCAAGCTGCTCCTCTGTGGTAACACTAACTAAAAGTGATGGATTGACCATAGGTGAAATGCCTACAAGCTCAACGAGAGACACAGAGAAAAGACATCAAGAGGAAAAAAGTTTCAACTGGCTCTAATTAAAACATAAGAAGGGACCAAAGGAGGAAGCAGAGAGGTAAATGCAAAGATGGAACATTCTATTACTACAGCAATCCAAACTATAACGTTGCGAAAACAGACCTTAATTCTCCTTCTAAGGCATGCTCAGGGGTCTGGTTGTCAAATACAAAGCAGTAAATACTATTATTTTTCTTGTAACTCATTGAAGGCACTGTATTTTCTGTCTTAAATTTAAAATGACAGTCACAATATTATTGCACAATTGTAAGTACCTTACGAATCCCATCACATTTCTAACAGAGAAGAGCACGCACAAAATTTCTGTTTTAGCATCTGGGAAAGCTTTTCCCTTAAGTATCAGACTAATGTAAAACTGTGGAAGGAAGGCTTGAAAATTGCATATAAATTGCACAAATCTTAAACTGGAGGATAAATGGTGCAGCAAATTACATTTTTATGAGGTTAAAAAAGGAACTAAATAACTAAATAATTCTGATAATGGAGCTGATAAGGTGTTATGCAGGGATTTATGAGACTTCAAGGAAAACTGTTTCAGGGGGGTTTCTTTGGGATTGGGGAAGACTAAGATTTCCAGTTTCTATAAAAAGTCCTTGGCAATAAGATCACACAACAACCAAGAGCCTTATCGTTGCCAAGATCTCACTCTTTTCAATTACAACAGGAAGATAAATGCCCAGGAGTACTTAGAAATTTAGGACCTTCACTTGAAATATTTCAGTCTCTGCAAAATATTACTGTGAATTTACTATTAAACTACTTGGTGAAAAGGCCAACCCTCTTGAATAATTTCACTGCAGAGTTTGATTTTTAAACCAGGCTTCAAAGATTTAAAATAAAATCTCAGTTAACAGGGAGGTCAGAAGGAGACTTATAATATTCTCAGGAGTGTGCTGCAGCTCTATTTAGTTTAACAATAATCACTTCAATTTAGGAGCAAGTCCTCATAAAAAGATTCAAGAGAAATTAATCCATTTAGCATTGGTTCCAAAATTGAAAATGAATCCAGCCTGCTCAGCCCTCAAGGGCTTCCCTTTTCCTCTGCAGTGGCTTCTTCCTAGCCTTCTCCACCCCAAAGCACTGGAAGTTTGTCCCACTACATGTAGGAACTTTTTCCAGTGTCCCAACATGACTGCAGAGAGGCTGTTTCTGCAAGTCTGTGGCTTTAGTGTGTTTAGTATGCAAATACAGAAAACGCCAAACTAAGTAGTCAATGAAATTATTTTCATTGTATGCACATCTGTTCATCTGTTTTCCTTTTCTCCTAAAAGTTACAGTTTGACACGGTGACCAAAAATTAAATAAATGAAAAGGTACTGGCTCATATTTAACCTTGCATCTCCCATTAAATAACACCCTGCAGAAGAAACAATAAAGCAAATTAGAAAAGAGTAGAAGAGAATCTGACTCGCCTAATAATTAGAAACAGTTTATTTAAAATGACAAGATGCGATGGTAGAAACTGTGCTCTGCCAACTTAACCTTGTGTTATTTTTACATCAGTTTCCTTCCTGCCATTTGTCAACCGGACTATTAGCTGCCAACATGGGGACAGAAATCCCTTCACATCATCAGACCTCATTTCCAAATGTAGCATTTAGGGCACAGATGTGTAATTTACCGTTGGTAAGCAAAACTAGGCAGTTTCACAAATGCATTTTTGCAACTACACCATTTGCTTGGGGCCTCTTCACATTCCAACAGACTTTTGGAAGTTGTTATAGAACTATTAACTAGTAAACCTATTTGTTTCTGCAATTTTAATGCTTTCATAAAGCAAACATACTCTTAAAGTGATTGTCCAGCATCAAACTGACAGTTCTGTATTTAAAGACAATAAAAGAGAATCAATACTATTAATATATATGAAAGCTCTTGTGTCACTCATCTCACATGTGGTGTACCCCTCAAAAGAAAATAAAAGCTCTACTTCCTCCTGGCACTCCTTGGGTTACAGTAGGTTCTTCACACATGGAAAAAGAAATTACCCCCTCTGACAACAGAACAGTTCAATAACGCTGCCCTCCCTTCTGTAAGCAGCCTTAGATGTGCCATGTTAAATGATCAGAGGGCTCTCCCCTAAATACCACGCTTTATCCATCAGGGAAAATAGAAGTCCACCACAATTAACTTGCCATTCCAGAATCAAGTTGGGACCTACATCTGTGTTTCTGTCCTCCATGCCTATCTCCTGTCCTGTCCTGTCCGTATCAGTGTGGAAATATGAAAGGTGATCTCAGTAAACCCACACATCATAAATATTTAGGTGTCCTGTAGTACATCAATCGTAAAACTGCAAAGTTTGGACCTTTGGACCCACATGATCTTGAGGCTTCTGTCTCTTCAAAAGCCACTTGCACTGTTTAAATAAAAATCAGTAAAAGGATCCCAAATATTTCATAAGTCTGCCTATCCAGCATTGAGATAACATAGTGGGCCGGTTATCTTAGACTTTATTATTACTTTGCCCTGTTGATTTCATTATAACTAGTAATTCTGTAGATGAAGAAATGCATATGCTAAATAACTTATATCAAAAGGGCAATGGCAGCTACAAACCAGCTTGGAAAAACTGGCCCCAGAAAGTTAAAGATGATGTGTAACACTTGGCAAGATACCCCTGCTATGCTGAAAATTGAAAGCAGACAAGACTTTCAAACTTCCTCAAACTAATAAAGACAGTTCTTGTAGCTTCATCCAACTGTCTCCTTGAGCCTGCTTTCTTACTTCCATGGGGAGGAAAAGGGCTATTTCAAAGAGGGCAGACAATGCATTGCCCGACTAGTGCTGTACCACCATCTCTCTTGCACTGAACTACAGGAATTCTGTTTAAATTCTGTACTCAGAACAGATGATGCAGTATTTTAAAATTGCTAGTTTATATTCAGCTTTAAATTTTCAAGAGAACATAACCTAAGGAACCCATTACCTTGGCTTCCCATCATTATGTTGCTCCCCATCAGCATATTCATGCTGATACTGATAACATGTTGCTAATCAAAATATGTTTTGAAGGATGTATCTTAATGATACATGACACCTAGAAAGAAAAAAAAATAAATCTAATCTGGATGTCTTCCCCTTCTTCTTTACCTACATTAAACTCTTGACATTAACTTCTTTTCCTCGCTGTTCATTAAATAAGATCACTGCATTTGGATTAACCTATTTCACTGCAGATGGTAACAACAAAATTACTCAAACCACCCAGTGACAAAACAAAATCTGGTTAGTGTTCTCAAAACAACAACAAAATATTCTCAATTATGCTGCACTACCCAGAACATCGCTTCCCTGATTTTCAAAACTCTGAACTACCATCAAAGTTGCCTAGCAGAAAAGTAATTTAAAAACCCTGCCTTTGAGTTTTGAAATTGTGATAGGCACAGAGTAGAAATTTTATCTGAGATCTAAGATGAGAGTTTACTATAAAGTGAAAAAAGATCTCCTACACTTTAATACAGCACAGCTGCCAGCCAACTATATAGCAGTCACTAGAATTTGTTTATATAGTTGTTCTCATTAGGAACAATTGCAAATATGAGCCAGTTACAATAGCTAAGCAGCATTTATTATGGAAGATACGTACGTAAATATCATTCTGAAGCTAACATGAATGAGGGCGAAACCTTGAAAAACAAACAAAAAATATTTCAAGGGATTTATAAACAGGCTTTTTTTTTTTAGCATATTCACATAAGGAAAGCTTGAATAGGCATTTACAGTGGCTTTCCGAAGTTTTGGTTATTGTTTTGTTTTCAAAGTATTAGGAACATCAAATTTAATACACATTAGGAGTGACAAGAGGACTAAGCAGTGCTTTTAAATAATGATACAATTTTGGGAGCAACTTACATGCCTTAACTTGAGGGACAGATACAGTCCTTCACAAATTATCTTTCTTCTCCAGAACCCTATTTAGCAATTGATGTTAAGGAACTTCCCCTCAAAACAGAAAAAACCAAAACCCACATTGTTGACTTTTGAACTTCCCAATGCCTTCACTTCATGACATTTCTTGTCTGGAAGCATTTCCCGAATGTAAGGAAACATTGAAGACAATGAAGTGCCAGGCAGTAAGAGTTTCAACTTGGGTCATTACATCACTTACACCCTTTATAAAAAGCATGCCCCACATTCACACAGATAAAAGCTAACACAAATGTCTGCTCCTCCCTGATTTCCACCAAAGAGAGAAGATTTAGCAACAATTTAATAAGATGGAAAGCCAACACCCATGGGTGGCAGTTAAACTGTGCTGACAGAGGTCTGCAGCAGGCAGCTAAAAGGGAACTGCCAGGGAGCACAAGAAGTTCAGGTGCTCTCAACATCACGGCTTGGGAACTTTACTCCTTCAGCCAATCACTGCCATTTTTAGGTAAAAAATGTGAAGTTTCAGCCTTTTACTGAAAAAGACCCAAAACTCTTACTGCTAAATTTACACTATAATTAGATGAAAACACTGATGTTAAGTAATACTTTAGGTATCTTGCCATGGTCTAGAGGCTTTTCACTAGAAAAAAGACTACATTAGGAAAAAAAGACATTTTCCTTAAACTTCCTGCATAGCCCGTGAAGTTCAGAGAAGGATCTTTAGTGGCATTAAATAAAAATTCACGTTTCTTTACTGGATCACAAAATGACAGAATGGTAGGGGCTGGAAGGGGCCTCTGGGGATCATCTAGTCCAATCCCCCTGCTAAAGCAGGTTCACTTAAGGCAGGCTGCACAGAGTCCCATCACAGAATTGTCACAGCTGGCAAAGACGTCTAAGCTCACTGCATCCAACCGTCCAGAGGGATTCTGAAAGTCTCCAGAGAAGGAGACTCCACAACTTCTCTAGGCAGTCTGTTCGAGAGCTGCTGTTAACATTTTAAATGTCATTTGTGCTAGCATGACATTTTCTATAGTATTTCATAACTGGAGACAGAAGGAGAAAAGCAGACCTCACAGACACATGCAAGTGCTCTCGAGGCAGCAGTTTAGATTTTCTAACCTTGTAGCAATGCTCAGGTTAAAAGTAACACCTTAAAGCAAGAGTGCTGAGATTAGGAGAGTGCTCCTGGGTATGTTTTGAGAGTTGTGTGTCACTTTTGTTATGCTGTAACCATCTCCATCCTGATGCAACAGAAACAAAGAGGCATGCCTACAAAACTGTAAAACTGACACAGATAGATGTAGAGTTTACACCTAATTTTACACTATTAATTTTTCAAAGAAAACCTGAACACCTTACTTCTAATTAGGCATAAAACCGAAAGAGCATAAAGTAGTATGGCAAAACACCTGGAAGAACTGACAGCCTTAATACCCATGTTTGATGTAATTTTACATACATAACAACATAGGAAGAGAAATAAATCTATCATTAGCTACAAATCACAGGGACTGAGGGTATGAAGGTAGGGAAAAGCAGTACAAGAACAAAGAAAAATTATTTGCTTCCAGTCACTACGGCTTCATTCACTTTGATTTTCTCACTAAAAGGCATTTCAAATAGTCCTTTTAGTGAAATAAAGATGTTCAAATAGCAATATGCTTACAATGTAAACACATTTACAGTATTTACACTATGGTAGAAAATTCCTCATCCAGTCTAGGCAATCCCAATTGAACTTTCAAGATAAAATAATAAAGATATATTTCTTCATTTAACTTTCTATGTCAAGATCTCAGTTCAGAAGGGCCAGTAAATAAAACCCTTAGAGTACTTACAAACAGCCTTTTTAATAAATCAGTAAGAACAGACAAATTCCAAAGGCAGATGACATTCCAATCATTAAAACGGACTTCTAATATTGTTTATTTTTTTTATATTGGGTTTTTAATCAAATGTAAATAAAAAGTTATGATGAGAGAAGTCCTTTTTTCAAATTAAGGCAAACTGAAAATAGTTCTGTTGAGAACTGTGCCTGTCACTGAAGAGTAAACAGATTACACACAAAACATCATCCGAATGGTAGTAGCATTAACAGAGCAACCAATATTAAAGCATTTTTCTAACTCACTTTGCATAAATACATGCAAAACTACATGTCACACATGTCAGCTTTCAAGTCATGAGTTAATGATAGTACAAACTCGAAGTTACTCTTAGGACTGATTTTGCCTGAACAAGACACCAAAGTATGTGTGCACTCTTTTTCAGCTTTAGGACTCAATTCTTTGAGAGAGTAATTTGAGAAAACATTACAGGAAATACTCTTGGAAGTGACTCTTAAAGGTGCTTTTGTTGCACATATATAAATATACACACACACCCCCCTATGTGTGTGTGTATTTCATAATACACAAACCTTTTTATAATGTATGTTGCATGTTTCTAAACCACTGTTTTCCCCTATAAAACAACGTTAAAAAAAGGCTCAGTCCACCCATTAGTATAATAGAAGTAGTATACTTTGATCACAGGTCAAATGCAAATTTTGTTCCAGGACTTTGTTCCTCTACTAAATGATCAAAAGAAATACAAGAAATCATCAGGCTGGATCCGATCTCAAGTCCACCTATTCCAATGCTCTGTTTCTCACTCACTTCCAGCGTCAAATCAGGCAGAGATGGGCTTTGGAAGACTCCTGCCAGGTCTTCTGCTTTGCCCTACCTTAGCAACATCCTCAGTGGTAACCGGTTGAGCCTCAAAAACAGGCATCTGTTTCCCTTCCAAAATCAGTATTATGAATAAGCTGCAGTAATTCTGTCTGGTTTTGCCCTCCATAGAAGTCTGAGTCTTTTTGAAGCTTGTTAAATTCCTGGCTTCAGAAATGTAATACAGCATGGAATCCCTGCGTCTAATTTAATTCTGTAAAAATTAATGTCTCTATCTTTTAATCTTATTCCATATGCATTTGTTCTTATATTAGAAGACAGAGGACAATAAGCTTCCCATCTATTTTCTCTAAAGACTAAAATAAAGAAAATAAATATTCAGTCTATTTTCTGAAGGAAACAATCCCTGTGAGATTGGGAGGAGAGACTCCTTCAGTTTCTTTATAAATTATTTCCATCTCTCCTCTCCAAAATCCACCTACTTCTCCAATATCCTTTTTGAGATAAAGCAGACAGCACTACACAAAAGCTGATGGACAACCCTTTTTCTCATTCACGTGCCTCCCAAAAAAACTACTGCCCTTTTTCAAAATGGGAAGATTTATCAGTACAGGTGTACCCTTAATGAGCCCAAGGCCAGTAAAGTTTAAGTTCCTTCCCTACTTTCAAAGCAAGAAGTTTGCAGCAGACCACATATTATTAAAGATCTGCCCTGTTAGCAAACACATTTATCAAGTGTCTTTTCTGGAAGCCAGTACTTCTGTGTCAGTCTGGGCTAAAGTCAGTGACAAAACTCCCATCAAATTCAGCAGAACAAATTCATGCGCAGCACAGGACAGAGAAATCTCTTTTGGGAACCTGAAAACACCCGGCAGTGACTGCACAAGCCAGATTGGTGCAAGGCACTTTGACTGGGGGTTTGCTTCATTACACTTAGCCCAGTCAGTAATTATGGCATTCCTCATTTTCACACTTACTGTCAGCAAAGAACACTTCTGAAAGCATCATTGTTGTTTCTGCATCCTATAAAAATATGGAATATTGTATTCTTTATGGAAGAATAAATTCCAAGAGTTTGTTATCAATCAGTGCTGTTGCTGAATACCTTGGAAACAAGCAACAAGCTTCGCTTCTGTCATTAATCTGATCGTAGTTTTTAGATAATTACAGAAGAGCAGAACCTTACAAAGGAACGTACACAGCTCTGGAGAGAGCTAAACTCCTCTACAGGAGACATTTTAAGGTTCTTTCCTTTAAAGCCACATGATTTATTCAAGTTGTCTTTCCTAAACTCCCAATAAACCAATCTGAAGATCAGAAATATTTCGGCTGACACCCAATTACTGTTTCTAATGCCTTTGCTCAACTACTTTGTTCTTTTCATTGTGATACTACAGATGTAGCTTTGTTGGTTTTTTTGGTTGGTTTCGTTTGCTTTTAAAAGAAAAGCTTTAGCATATCAAGAAGCTATGTCTCCTACCTGGCCCTGGCACATAGGAATTATGCAGTTTAAAGCCCAGCCGAGATTTGTAGGCATAAATGTCAACTACAATAGTCAAACCTTTTAACATACTTATTACTTCACTCCTGATATTTTTCCACTCTGTGGAATTAATTCCATAACTTGAAGTGTCACTTATTAAAAAGCCAAGGCATGGTAAAGAGCCTGCTACCATCATCACTTCCTTTACAGAAATATAGTGATTTCACTCATCACAGTATACTCAAGTTTAATCAACATTGTGGCTCTTGCTCTGTGTGAGTATTAATCATTCATAAGCCTTCGGATTCTACTGCTCACTTAGTAGGTCATTTCCACAGGCATCCCCGTGCAACCTGATCAGACACGACGCATAATGGTCATTCAAGGGATGAGCTGATATGGAATGGGATGTAGAAAGGGGGCATGGAAAGGGACAAAGAAAATGTCCCTACCAAAAAATGTCCCTACATATCCTCCCTACAAAGATGTAGGGAGGATATCCAGTCCCAAAGAGATAGAAGACAAGTGTGTATGTGGAAAAAGGGAGGGAGAAAAATGCTCGCATATGCACAAGCTGGGATCAGAGAAAAAGATTTCCACATAATGCTCAGAATTCAGTTTTAGTCTACAGGCAGGTTTAATTCAAAGGAACACAAAACACACGCTTTTCTGATACAACATCTCAAGATAAACTTGCTTAAGCCTAGGATCATGGGTTTAACATTGCTTCCAAAATCACCAAAATTAGTAAGACTGACTTTGGACATTCATGATAGAATTGGACAGGCGAGTGGCTATCTCAAATTCTGTTATGTTCTTGGCCTCAATAATATCCTGTGACAGTAAGTTCCATAGACTAATTATATGTGTGAAAGACACATATAATACCTTCCTTTTATTACCTGTATTTGCCACTTTTGATTTCAATAGAACATATCTCTTTGTTCTTCTGCTACGAGAAAAAGAAAACAGATGTCTCCAATTTATTTTCTTTCACACTAGTATTCAGTGCAGCATGAAGCTAACAGTTAAATAAATGACTGAAGTGTTTAATCCTGACTGTGTTCTTCCAGACAGAGTAAACTCGCCTAGGAGAATCAAAGATTAACAAATAAAGAAACTCAGACTTACAAACTCTAAGCAAGAAGCTTATGAGAGAACATGAGAAAACAAATGCTACAAGTGTTAAAAAATTGTCTGCTATTTGATGCTGATATGCTTATGTTTGAAGAAGGAAAAAAACCCAAAACAACAAACCGCAAACTCTAACCAAATGAAATACAGCATGTATGTCTGAAGATGCTAGTGAGGGAGAGGGACAACAAAAAAAGTGAAAGAGAACCTATCATGTACTGTCACCCAAATCTCTGATATCATACATACTCAGCATGCTATTTTAAACCTCACTGTAGAAGCAGTTACAACAGTTCCAACTTACTTTGTGAGCATAAGAATGTTCTCAGGTGCCATCTCCAGGGTCACACATAAATGGCTTAAAAGGCATTGATGCCACAGTTTTGCAATGATATTTCTGGGCAGTTGCAGGAAGGGTGTACCTCTATATTTGTATGTAACTATCGTTACTGAGGTGAAAGATGCACCAAACACAAACATAACTTCAAACAAAAGGTTTCATAAAGCAGAAATATTTCATAAAATAGTGATCTCTACATAGAGACAATACATTTATAAAAGCAATGCAAGTAAATTTCAGAGGGACTTCACTGGATTATAGACTGATGACATTGGTCTTACAGTGGAAACTTTGCTTGATTTAGTTATTGCAGGACAGAAAAGGACAATTCAGAGAAACTAGAGAGCTTCTGTATTACCTTAGCTATAGGAGTGATCCCTAAATACAGAGGTTACCTACCCTCAGATCCAATACCAGCCTGCACTGTGGCTTACTGTGCCCAGTTCCAACTTCCCTCACCTTCCAATGACTGAGACAGTGCTGCAGTTAGCTGCATCCAGACTAGCATCACATTACCCGAATAAAACCGCAGAATGCAGGAAAAACTTGACTTCAGAACTCCGGCAGTTTCAGTCAAGTACACATAAAGCCTGCTTGAAAGATATTTACGTGACTTTGACTCAACCTCTCTCCCAGGCTAAGCACTGAAAATCACAAGATAGTAATTCATAAGGACAAATATGGAACCAATTGATCTGAGAAGTCCAGGATCACTGTCCTTTTACATTATGCTACTTAAATGAAGACTACAGCCTTTTCATTTTGAATAACCTGGTTGTTCTCATGTTTAATGGAAACAACACTGCAGTTGAGTAAAAATATGCTTACATCGCAATGCTTCATTTTGCAGTATCATGGGATCCTTGATCTTTAGACCAGCATCATTAATATACATTAGTTACACGTGAAAAGGCATCAGCTAAATGTCACCAGATTCAAAGACTTGAAAACAAATTTCTGGAGCAGAGAAACTCTTGTTGACAATACATGTCATTTAGATCTGATTTTTCTTTCTTAAGGTATATTTTCAACAACGAAACAGTTTATGAACTGAAGTGCTCTTACACAGTTAAGAAGTTCATTTTCAAGTTAATTTTTTCAAAACTCTTCAAAGACTGGGGGAAAGCCACCAGCCTGCTATGATTAGCCAAGGCCACAGGAGCACAATTAGTTCCTACTTGCTGACAGAAGGACTGGATGCAAAAAAGAAACCCAGGTGAATGAAACACAAAATGAAGTGTGTGACAAATACAAATTGAGCGTGATGACATTCAGACTGAGCTTTCTATAAATGCCATACATCTTTTAACAAACGTGGGTGACAAAGGCACAGCTATATCTAGTTTTGATCATTCATACACTACTTCATATATAAAATCTGAGTATACGTACACGTCTGTAAACATGCAACACATACACACACACAAAATCTGTACACCTCCATAGCTCTGCTAACTCAGCTCGGTGGCAGTTAAAAGGAACTGCTACTGCTACTGTAATAACACTGCAGAAGTGCAGAAAGACTGTCCAGAATTGATAACAGAGAATCAGCCTTCAACCCCTTTGCTTAGATTTTTGTTCAGAACACACACACACACACACTTACATAGTCTTCCATAATGGCAGATCTAGAATGATATTATCATTTTTGCTACAAAATCATGACAAGAACATACAATACTGCAGCACTGATCCCATCTAACTCCTCTTGCTCTCAGTCACAAAAAGAAGTCAGGCCTTACCCTTTATACCACGGGGATTAATTGTGGCAAGTCGGTGCTGTCACTGCAGTCTGTTTTGCCTGCACTTAAGAGACCTTCCCATGTGTGTTTCTCCTGGGTGATACAATGTTCAGAGTTTAGGAAAATGGATATTCTATCAGCTTCTGCAAGTCAGGTTAAATGCTGAAGAACAGGAAAGCTGATCTTACATACAGCTATTTTTGTGCGTTTGGGATGAAAAAGTAGGGATGGGAAAAGTAAAGAAAAAAATAACCCTTTACTTTCTCAGAAGTACAACTGGACTGCTGTGAGTACAAAAGGAGTGCTGCACACACACGAATGCTTTAAACACACCACTAACAAAAAGCAGACCTGATGCAATACTGTTCCCTTAGAGCTGTTGTACAGATAATATCTAGTGGGTTTTATATCTGTCAACTATTATTAATTACCTCATAATTTGAAAGATGAAATGGTGGGCAAAATAAAAACCAAGCTAAAATCTACTCCATTTATTTCAAAGTTGAAGTCTGGCAGCTGTATTACATTTTCATTTTTCTTGAACAATTCACCTACTGCAAACCACATATTGAGAGGTACTATTTAGAGCCTTCTTCACTGTAGGGGATTTACCTTTAACTGCTGGCAAAATCCAAGTACATGTTCCTGTCTGAGCATCTTTTCATCTTTATAGTTTGTTTCTGTTCCTTTAATCCAAGTAGAGCAGACCCCCAACAAGTATGTATGTCTGCCCAGCAGAGGCTACAGAAGGCAGGCAGCTCTGGCTCGGTGGTGACTGAGTTCAGGTACCTTGCTGAATAGAGTAGAAAGCAGGATCTAAGCTATGTAAGCTCCAATTAAAGCAGAAAAATAGCTTAAACTAAGAATAAATCTATCTATTAAAAATGTCTTGGCAGCTGTGACCAATGTGGATGAAAAGCTGGGAGAGAGGCTGCCCAGTGGCCGTTGTGCTGTTTTTACACACTTTTCCCATTAGGGCAAAGAATGATCAAGAGACTCATCATATCAACAAGTACTCTTACTGTAAACAGCTAGCGCTGGAAGTCAGACCCTTAAAAAAAAATACCTGTGTTTTCATAATTTTACTCTGGAGACATGTAGTTCTACCACCAAAAGAACTACAGAAAGAATCAAAAATATAGGATAATTGAAGCCCTTGTTTTCGTCAGTTCTACTTGTAAAGAGAAACTTGAACACAAAATAAATCACCATTCACGATCCTGTGAGTGTGCTAAGGATGCACATGGGACCAATTCCCTACAGGCATGCACATATTAACCAAGACAGTTCAGTGGACCTCCCCGTATCTATATCAATCTCTTACTGCACATACATTTATCTTTGTCTTTACTTTGCTATATTCTCACTTGCTCTACAACTGTTGGTTTCCTAAAATCAGAGGACTGTAACAGTCAAACTAATGCATGAAGACAAAAAATCCCCAATCCTCTTGCTAAAAAAGCACCCAACACAGCATGCCCTAGCATTTCCTATACTATGAAACAAGAAAATAAATATGAATAAGGAAACAACATGAATCCATGCATGGCATTATTATTATTATTTTTAAACAAACAGTCTATATGTTTGCTTTTCATTAGCTCCCTGTGGTGGCAGAACTATAAATGTAAAAGTTAGAGACATAAAGGGAAAAAATGAAGTAGCCAATAGCAAAGATTTCAAATACACTTACACAACCACACTGTTTGTTTTACAGCTGCTTTACATAACAATAAAAATGTAATATACCATGGTTTTTTGCCAGTGTGTAGAGAGACAGCATCCAATCGCGATAACAGACTAAGCACAAATGATCTCTTTGGAACAATTAAGCAATTTCAGAAGCACCGCTATGTCCAGCAACTAATGGGTCCAAAGAGACAGAAAGGTCAAAAGCCTGAGTTTCTCCCTAGTGACCAGAGACCACATCTCTTTGGAAGAGAGGATCACTTCATAATCATATTATATAATCCCTACTAGAGAATAACCCTGTATAAAACCCAGCACACTAAACAAAGAGAGATCTTTCCCTTCAAAGCCAAAAGCAAGATGTTCTCTCTTCCATTCAGCTGCCTCAGCATAACTAATTAAAAAAAAAAAAAAAAAAAGAGGAAATAAAAAGAAATGCTTACCCTCTTTGTGTATAACCAGCTAAGAAAAAGCAAATCCCTGGCTATATATAAATCAGTAAGGTGCTCACACAGTTCAGTACAGAGCCTGACACTTTTTAAGAAAGAATGGATAAATCATAGAATCATAGAATGGCAGGGCTTGGAAGAGACCTCTCTGGAGATCATCAAGTTCAACCCCCTGCCAGGGCAGGATCAACCAGGGCAGCCCACACAGGAACATATTCAGGCGGGGCTTGAAAGTCTCCAGAGAAGGAGGCTCCACAACCTCTCTGGGCAGCCTGTTCCAGAGTGACAGTGAAAAAGTTTTTCCTCACGTTGAGGTGGAACTTCCTGTGTTTCACCTTGCTACCATTACCTCTCGTCCTATCACGGGGCACCACTGAAAAGAGACTGGTCCCTTCTACTTGACACCCACAGTTCAGATATTTGTAAACATTAAGAAGATCCCATCTCAGTCTTCTCCAGGCTAAACAGCCCCAGGGCTCTCAGCCTTTCTTCATAAGAGAGATGTTCCAGTCCCTTCATCATCATTGTAGCTCTCTGTTGGACTCTGTCTAGTGTTTCCCTGTCCCTCTTGAACTGGAGAGACCAGAACTGGACACAATACTCTAGATGTGGTCTTGCTAGTGCAGAGTAGAACCTCCCTTGACCTGCTGGATAAACTCTTCTTTATGCACCCCAGAATACCATTGGCCTTCCTGGCCACAAGGGCACACTGCTGTTCCATCACGCATACTGTGTATTAAAATCCACAACTCTTCTAGTGACCTTCAACTCTAGCAATATGAACAGGGGCATATAAAACACTTATTTATGGACACAGTTCATTCACTATCTCCAGCACCAAAACTTAGCACCTGACCTAGTGTGTCATTAGGATATGACACACTATCTTTCAGGAAAGCCAGTCTATGTACACATCACAGTTCCACTGCTATTTTAATATCGAGAAAACGAGACTTTCCCTCTAAAAAGAAACCGTTGGCTAAAACAGCAACTAGATCACTTTCCAGATGTGTCATTCAATGCGTACGTGAGAGAAAGATTAGTAAAAATACTGACCAAAGAACCTTTCATTTGCCTGGTATACAGCTGTCTGCTGTGTAAACACCCATATACGCTTACCTACTGCACATGTCAAATGCCCTCATAACCCCAAAGTGGAGTTTAGATGTATCCTCTTGAACAGAAACCTTTCAAGATAATAAAATACACTTTTCCAATGACCAGAGTACTATGCCATAAAAGATGACATATGTCAATTCTTACACTACCTTGCACTCAGGATTATCCCAATTGCCTGTTTAAGTATTTTAAAAAACACTTTCCTCTTTCCCTTTCATCAAGCTCCTCTGATTTGTGACCCAAATACTTAAGCAATTAAAAAAAAAAAAATAAATCTACATACACATTCAATAGCTTAGCTGAACACTGCTACTTCATTTGCAAGTAAATTAATAAAACAAGAATGGGTTTGTCTGTTTATTTTTTAATTCCTCAGGAACGTTTTCTTTCTGTCAACAGGACATCCTTGCGTTTTCAGTTCCCTATAGGCACGGGCTGCAGACTTTAACAGATGTAATGGCTTACTGCTGAAGGATCAATGCAGCCATCAGGAAAGAGCAGGGGCCAGAACCTGCTTGGCTCTGCAGGATAAAGAATCAGAGGACACTGCTCCTTACAAGCCTGTGGTGGTTTGCATAAAGAGGCCTAGCTCCACGGGCCAGAACAGGCACACTAACACTCTTCTGCGGTACTTAGAACACAGCGGTGACTTTGGACACACTGGATTGCAATGAAGAGAGAGCCCAGGAAGAAATACAGAGAGATGAGAATCTATGCAAGAGACTGGCAGGTTTACTGCTGGAAGGGGATCTGACACCATCCCCTCTGATTTTAGGGGTCCCATCTAACCTCACCTCATTTTCACTTTTTCCTAGGGAGTCATAATACTTCAGCCATCAGCTCCAGCTCTGTCCTTTTTTTCCCATTTGTTATGAATGAATGAAGACCGCTGCAAACAGCATAGACCTCACTAGGTAACAGCCAAGTCTCCTTTCCAGATCCAGACCCCAATCAGCACTCCTACCTTATCCCTCTTCAAGCCAAGCTGTGAAGCACTAACAAATCCCATCCAGCTGTTCAGCCATCCATGAGAGAGGTCACAGCACATCCCCACTTGGCCCCAGCCCTTCACTCTGCTGCTACAGCTTATGACTGGACCCTGCCAGTTCATCGTATCCCTGCTGCAAAGCGTTAGCATACAAAGGTTCCACTAGCCAATCCTTATTTCTCAGTCTTTCCTGAAAAAATCAAGTACTAATTATTGAATATGTCCTAACTGGCTAGCTCTGTGCTACTTAGCACCGCAGTGAAACATGCGCATGAACAATCTCAGTGCTAAATTATTTATCTGAACGTAACATTTCCTCATAAATAAGGCTCTACTCTGAAAAGTGAAGAAAAAATCCTTGTAAAGCAACGTAGAAAGTACAGCTTGCACCATCTATGGGTTAGAAAAACAGCATTTTACATGGAAAAAACAATGCATAGCATACACCCAATACATTACAAAACCTCAAATGTAACATAATATTTATAGTCATTAGGAGTATGCACACTGAATACTAAGTGCTTTAAATTAGAATGTCTCAGCACATGCAGTTTCACCAATACTTCCTTAACACACAGTTACAGTCCTCATAGTTATTGAGGTGGAAGGTGAAGTAGGAGCACAAAGACAGCAAATAGCTGTTAGACACCTTTATTATTTCTCTACCACTATCCAGGAAGGAAAAAACCCAACACCAATATATCTCAAAGCACATTATCCTATTACAATGTAGTAGTATCACAAAGTAACAGCTGTGATAACCTTGATGTTCATAAAACCGGAAAATAACCAAATCACATATTCAAGATAATACAATAGCTGCTGAATAAAACAACTTGCTTATTTACCTCCATCAGATAAGGACAAAAAAACGCAATGTCGCAACATAAGCAGAAGTTCATTTTTTTGGGGAAGGGGGAAGAGGGAGACTTCTACAAGCCCAAGGACTAAACCTACTCTATTATTAAAGAACATTTAAACATAGCTGGAAATTTACATACCACTTTGCAAACATGGACAAAAATGATAGAAGTTCCTCACCCTGAAAATCTTCCAGTCTAAATTCAGCAAGACAACTGCATGAAGGTTAACCCTTCACAAAAGCAAGGAGAAGTGGCTAAGTGACAGGAAAGGAGGGCTTGCTTTAAACAGCAAAGCATTAAAAAAACGTGAGGCAAGAACAGTTCCATAAAGGGCAGAAGTTGAACATTTTATGTGGCTGAAAGTGGTCAAGTGGAACAAGGAAACAGGAAAGAGACTGAAGTGAGTGGATTGGAATGAGGGACAATGGGGTTGGGGAAGGAGGTAATTTTGTGGGTACTCTACATAGAATGTAAAAAGACCATTTGGGGTCATCTAATTCAGTACCCTATTCCTGGCAGTGTTAACAGCAGATACTCCTCCAAACAGGTGACTGTGGCCACTACCAGCAGTCCACTCCCCTTGTACTCCTGCAGCATCTACAGCCAAAGGGTGCTAAAGGGGACATCTAGGACATTTCTCTTTGTGTTTGTTTATGGACCTGCTGCCTATGAACTCGTTCAACCCATCTTTGAGTGTGCTGATATTGTCTGCCTCCACAGCCTCCTGCGGGAACAGCTTCCTGGACTCCACTGCCCACTGGGTAGAAAGATGTAATCTGTGCTGAAATGACCTCTTAACTGTTTCAATGAACATCTCCATTATTATGGAGTATTATGGAATTTACTGAATGACAGATCTTACCATGCTTCTCTGCCAGTTGCTACAGAAGCAAGGTGCGCTCCCTTGGGAGATGTGGGCTCACAAAGCCTTCAACAAATTAAATTTTCAACTTCCTATCTTTAATACTAGTCTGCTTGATTGGGATTGATTTGGTTTCAAGTGAGCTTTTGAACCTTTCTTTTATATGTACATATATGGGGTTATATAAATAGCCCTATTTGCTTGCTTGCTTGTTTGTTTCTCTTTCCCCCTTCTGCTCCCTCCCTCCATTTCTACCTCTGCCTTTCCCTTTTCTCCTTTCTTGCTATCAACTTCCCTAGTTTTCTTCTCCTGCTCCTCAAATCTCTCTCATGTGCTTTGAGGCGGACAAACCATGGATCAAGAGCTGCATGTGGCTCACTCAGCACCCAGTGCAAAATCGCCTCAGTCTCCCTGATGGGTCATCTCTCCGTTATCCCTCACGGTCACCGTTAACACCTTGCACAATCTTGCTGTCCATAGGTATGTAACACCCTTTTGCCTGGAGTGGTCTGATGGCCTTTTCTGTTCCTCACCAGCGACTCATTCATTCTCCCAGCCTTACCAATACCCATAATCTGATTAACCTCATAACAGGAGTAAGAGGATGGAAAAATTGGAAAAATGCTATCCTAAAGGAAGTATTAAAATTTCACAAGAGTTTTGACCCTGGGATGCATCTAAAAGATGAGCAGCAAGGCAGCTGAAGGCCTGACATTAATTACATTCAAACCTAGATCTCCTAGGTCACTCTTGTCACTACTGTACTTCTCCTTGCCTGATTTCCTAGATCACAAGGGTGCTATTGAAGTTTGATTTGAAGTAGGAAGGAAAGCATCGCCACAGCTTTAATGTCATGGAGAATTCTAGTCAGATTAATGGTATTTTGAGATTTTATTTGGCACCACTATTTAAAGCTTTCAGTCTTTTTTCTCTCTTCTACAGACCTCCAAGTGTAAGTAAGCATACTCTTATTAGAAGCCAGAGCACTACAAAATATGACGAGATTCTCAAACTGAGAATTACCCCACCAAAACCCAAAACTAGACAATTCCTATAGATAAACCACTTACAAGGAAGTCAAGGAGGACACTAGCTATAAATGCCTGCATGCATCACCTAAGTTACCTCCTTTAAAAAGGTGATCAAGACGTACATGAAATAACGTGCAAATATAATATCACAACAATCAGTTTGATTATCAGAAACTTCTAATGAAATGTCCTTTTGTGGTATACTATAGTACTGATGTAATTGCTGTAAAACTATGTTACTACAATAGTGTGCATTTTAGCAATCTTTCAAAACCATCTGCAACAATTAACACTGCTTTAATTAAACATATTGCACTTTCTCCACCACTTACATGCCACTTCTCAGAGCAATCTACACTTGTTCAGAACGTAAAATAACACACTGAAATTTTCTAGAAGTTGCCCACTTGAAAATTTCAAACATATGACAGTTTCATAACAGCCATCACCTAAACAAGCACCTTAAAAAATTTCAGCGAAGATATTCAAGCTGCATGTAAAACCTCCGAGGCAGTTACCCTGACAGGCTTCCTTGTATAACAATAGCTGCTGCCCTGAAGCTTTGCTGTTGCATCCAAAAACTCTGACAACATTTTGAGTCTGTACTAGAAGTATTTTCCTTCTTTTCATCAATTAAGTTATCATGAGAAGACACCTTTGACTTCAGAATTAATTTTTAATGTTTGTAGCTCTTTTCATTCCTGTGTGCAACTCTCTGCAGGATCCTAGGCATCAAATGCAAGAAAGAAAGACTGATCGATCCCGAGACCCCTCTCCCGGCTTCTCCTTCACAGACAATGGAATTAGCTTCAATGGCAAAAATCTACTGCTCAGATGCCCATAGCAGAAATAGCATTAAAAATTAGCACTCCACCTGCCCCAGGAAGCACCTCCCCTCTAGCCCACAGCATTTATACAGCCTTTACAATTCTCAGTACCAGTTCAAGATTCTGTTTCCAGCAAGTCCAGCAGCTCCAGAGGGAAAGATGAGAAATGCAATTCTCTAATCTCTTAAATAATCATTTACACTGATACAAAGAAGGTGCAAAATACATCTAACTAACATGCTGATTTTGTTTACACTCGCTTTTGATTCTAAAAGCTGAAGCCCCTGGAGGAATCAAGACCTGAATTCTGCACTGATTCACAGAAATACAGAAGCGAAAAAATTTAACAGGACTTTACATCATTAATAATACAGCCTCTTTAATCCAATTACTTTGGATTTTACAAAACAAACGAACTGCCAAAACTTGGCCTGGACCCTGTTCTCAAAACAGCTCAACTTTATCTTACCTGATCTATATTTTCAACTGTGAAATCATGGATTGGAGAGTGTGGGGAATCAAAGACCACACCTGCCCTGAGCTTCAGTCTGTATGCCTCACCCTCCTTTCCTCTTCCACCTCTCAACCCAGGGAGTCCAGGTTAATAAAGAAAAGAACACTGCATTTCTGATGTTGCTGTTAAGCATACAGATCTATGATATATTAATCTAGTAATGTCAATTAGCCCCTCGTGCACAGAAAATATGGATTAAATGCACTGTAGTAACCATTACACCTTACACAAATGCCTTGCAAAACTAACTGCACGTTGCCGAAATTTGCAAATTGGCAAGCGAAACAAGAAAATCCCTCTGAATTCCAGAGCCTGCAATGTTTATTTTGACAGTTGTAGCTTATTTTTAGTACTTGACAATACATGTTTCTCTAGTTCTTCTGGTAAAATAAAGAAGTCAGTATTTAGACCTCCACTGTTAAGCCTCAGAGGGAAAAATAAGTATAAACTTATTTCATTCAAATAAGTATACAGATTGGCAAGATTCTACTATAATGACTAAATTACATCATTAATTTAACTTCATTTAAAGCACTTTCTTTGGTGGAGAAAGCACAGCCCTTAACTTCATATGTGGTGTGCAAGTCTGTACAGATGTGCAATAATCTCTTAATGCATTCACATCAAATGATAACTTCTTGTTTAAAACATTAAATACTTTTAGAGAGGTGCTGTGTGGAAGGCTGGTCTGTCATGTACAATTACAGAAGAGCACAAGAAGAGGCTGCAGAAGTTTCAGTAGGCACTAACTCATTGATAACCTTAATCCACTGACATAATTTGAACAAGTGCAGGTGAGCTCTGTCTCTGTTCCCAGAACAAACTCCTTGGTCACTGGGGACAAAGTTAATGTCTTGGCAGATGGCTTCTTATCGGCTCTCAAGACCAGCCCATTCTTCAGAAACCACAAAGCTCTCAGTCACTAGAAACCTGCCCTTGTTGAAATCCTCAAACACAAAACCATGCTCTGTCACTTTCTCAATCCCCCAGACGAGCCAGTTCTTGCTGGATAATTTTGTCTTCGTATAAAAAGACAAGATATATTCAAGCCCTTAAAGTATACATACGCCACACACAGTGTTTTCCATTTATGCCTATAAAGTACCATACACAAATCACAAATATTTCTTAAAACACCACCAGACATGTAACCTGCTGCTATACTCATATCCAATATAAGAATCTCGACAAGCAGAGCTGGAACACAACAGAAACGAAACAAATTAAAGACTGCATAACTAAAAGGAAATATTACAATTTGTCCTATAAAACACATACACAGGATCATAAACACAGTTGCACAGAGCCCTCCAAGGGCAGCAAAGATGAAAGTGAAATAATAAAATTAAGTGGTATACAAGAGAGCGTGCACAGAAGGGATTTCTCTCCTCTTTGTTCTTAGCCATGATACAATTTCCCAGGCGCTCTCAAGATTCATGGTTCCGATGTTTGGCATGCAAGAGCACAGAACGCAGATCATTTGGGAATTACGGAGCCAGGACGTGCCAAACAAAATCTACCACAGCATCGGCCAGCTCCAACCACGATGTCCAAACAGCCTGGCCATCAAAAGATTGCTGATTTTTAAAGGAAGCCAATAAATAATGCCAGGAATATCTTCAGAAAGGTGAATTCCTGTAATATTAACTAATGAATCCACAGTAAAGAAGCTGCTCCTGTGCAGCTATTGTCTGAGTACGTCAGGCAGAGGACTTTGCCTGCAGGAGCTGCTACCTACACATGCTTCAAATTCAGTGACTGTAGAAATGGTATTATTTTTATGGTTTGCAAGCTAGACCATACACAGCTGCAGAGGATCTCTAAATTAGTTAATACACCGTTTCAAAAGGAAGAGTTATTTCTCCAGGGACCATGTGCCAAACAAAGCGGGGAGGGAATGCTGAACCGCTGATAGTTCATATGACAAAAGATATTTTTCAACTACACACAGCACTAATTACGAAGGTCCTTCCTATTCTACAGCTGGAAACTTCTCACAGAAAGCACTCCCATTTCAGAGAAACAACGTGTTGGGGGGGAGGCAGGGGGTGGGGCGAAGAAGTGCTAAAACCACTTAGAGTTTTCATTAAATGTGTTCTGCATTTTTTTTCTTTCTATGAAAAAGTAAAACCCAGCATTTGTGTCGATCTATTTGAGTATGCACATTAAAAAAAAAAAAACCAAAACACAACAGCCATAGAGAAATTAAGCTATTTAATTACAAAATGTAAGGGCAGAAAGCTTATGCTAGAATATGTCTATGTTCAGGAAGGCCTATTCCAAGCATGAAAATAATAAACCCAACACTGATAATATAGTTTAACAGTGACAATCTATCTTTTAATAATACACTAAATTTGAAAGCAAAAGCACTGAAAGCATTATTGGAGTTGGGAGGTATTGAGAAAAACATATTCGCAAAAAAATTACAAGCACCATAAAACCATAAACCAAATCAAAATAAATGCCAGACTTTCATGGTACGTAGACGAAATATATTAATTATAATATGGAACTATTGAGTTCAAAACTGCCTTTGAGCTACACATTCTCTGCAGACTTCTCTCTAGCCAAGAAATCTTAATTCCACATTGCAAAGTTTTGAAAACTTCTCACCATCTATACTGAGATATATTCATTAAGTGCTGACAGTTAACTTTCACAAGACTCTCAGGGAGATCTGGTCCTTATTCTGTGAATCTACAAAAACTGGGTTAAAGGAGCCAGGAAATGCAACTGTATTTTATTATTATTTAAATAATGAATTTGTGATAGCATTTTACTCTGAAGCAATCGTAAGCCTTGCAGGCAAATGCCTCCTTCAGCAAAGGTTTGAAGATTACTTTTGTTTAAATAACAGCTGGTCTTGCCTATGTGGACTTAAAAGAGCCATGTGGAGACAAACTTGTTTCAGTTTGGGTAAGAAAGATTAAAAAACATTAATTCTACTTAATATCCATTTTGGTCTTTCTACACAGATGGGAAAAATAACATTAAATTACCATGCTTACATACAGTCAATACCAGACACCCAATAAAGCACAAATTCAAAGCCCTGCTCATAATGCAACCAACGCACACAATTCCATCAGAGCAGCTCAGCTGCAAGTTAGCCTGAAACAAAGGAGATTTACATTCATTTCTCCACTTTGTCACAGACTTCCTGTGTGACCTTGGACAAGTCATTTGGTTTTTGTATGCTGTAATTCCCCATTCCTAAAATGGGGAAAAACATTTATTTCATAACCTCACAGAAATAAGTAGATTTAGTATTAGGAGATGCTTAGATACAGAGGTCAAATAAATGACATAAAGAGAATAAACAGTACTTAAAAGCTTTAATTAACTTCTGTTAAAGCTTTGGAAACTTCACCACAGGGACACAGAAGGGAAGCTTTGGCATGATACTCCTAAGTGTTATCTGCAAACACAGATCAGGTCTGCCTACATAGCAAGATGGAACCGTATTTTGACATCTGCAGGCAGCTGCAGATGCAGACTCCCATGACCCAAAGCAAAGACATGACGTACTCCTCTGTCACCAATATATACTGAAGACCAAAAGGCCAAAGTCTCTAGGTACCTTCTTTGAGTTCTAACGCATGACTTATAGCTTTCTCATATAATGCAAAGCAGGAGAAGAAACGACCAGGTACTCTCTTAAAAGATTTAAAACACTTTAGATCCAAACAGTTCTTCTCCAGTTCAGATGAACCACTAACCACCTTTTGAACTTGAAAGCCACATTTAACTTTCGTAACTCAGTATTAACATTAGAAGTCAAATCCTCTTGTTGACAACGGAAGTTAAAGACCTATAGAGCACCAGCCTACTGAAAACAATGAAGAGGAGTAAGAACCATTCAGAAGTTGCCAAGAGCTATATACACACAACACAAGGACACTTAAGAGGACAGCACTGCCTCCATCAGGAGCCCACAAACTTGTGACATGGATTAAATACATCTTTTCAAGTCAAAAAATCTATTTTTCGCATGCAGGCCAAACACAAACCGCTTCCATGCACATATCCTGCACCTTTGTACAAGTAACTGCATTTGCCTGCGGATTACAAGAGATGAAGCAGCAGTCAATGAGAGATGAGCACAAGTCTGAATGTGGGGGACACAGGCAAGCTATGGAAAAGTAGAAGCAAGGAAACTACCGAGGGGAGAGGAAGTTCCGGGATGAACTTCCCCTCGTATTCCCCACATATGTGCAAAACCCACACAGCTGCTCAATCACAGGGTGTTGAGTGTGCTTGGCAGTCGGGTTTTTTGTGGTTTGTTTTTTTAAAGAGATGATCTGTTGGTTACACACACGAAAATACGGTCACTGCAAGCTACAAAAATAAAAATGAAACTCATTTTTTTGTAAGCTATTTTGTTTGAAATATCAAATGGTTTTCATTATTTGTAATTGCATCTTATATGTGGTGTTTTATAAGAAGAAAAATAAAACAGTTCTTACCAAAAATCTTTACAACCTAAAGCTTTTTTTTAAATACGCTCTGGGATATGTTAAATATTTTGAATTCCCATTACTGCAATAAGACTGGAAGAATAGCACTTGGCAACAAGGCCAAAAATTAAAGCACGGCCGACAATGAACTGCTACCAAACACCAGGCACAACACAGAACAGAGGAAAACACAAAGATGGTGGTGAGAGGTGTTAAGAACAAACATCCATAAGAAAAAAAACAATGTGACATTTCCAACATAGCACAGGATACACTTTTGGACACACATTTTCAAATGTGACTTCTGAGACTTTGGCACCCTGAAAGTTGACAGCAGAATAGGTAGCACCCGGTATCATATATGGCGCCCTGAATATGTAAGTTATGAGATTAGTCTTGCAGCAGAGAGTGAGATGTCTAAAAGGAGAGGGCTGCCCTCCCCTCCAGTAACACCTGAAAAAAGTCTGTAGAAGCACAAAGGCAGCAGAGAGATGAGGGGCTGGAGGGATCAGGGGAAAGGTGATGATAAACAAAGTCATGAAGGCAGAACATTGAAACTAAGTTCTGGAACGATGTATTTAATACCTCCCTCACAGCATGCTAATATTGTTTATATGAAGGGGTGTAAAAAAAAAAAAAATTAAAAAAAAATATGGAAAGCAGTGACACTGTTAGCAGGCTTCCCCAGAGCAGATTTTGGCAACCTTACACATCACGTAGCAACCAGAGTCTCTCAGTTGCTTAATCTCCTCACACTCACAAATTGACTATTTCTGTTTCTTTTTCCACAAGAAGTGAACTTTCCTCGTAACTGTGATAGCTGAAACTCATCTCACTGTTGTGGCAATTGGCACCTGCCCACCCTTTTACAAACCAGCTGCTACAGAAGCAAACTCCCAGTCTTTGATTGTGCAATTGAAAGCTCGTTAGCCATCAGCAGCGCTGCTCTCCTTCACTCGCAGCACCATCGTGCTGAGGGACGACTTCACCCCAAGATGAGCAATACCAAAACTCCTTTGGTCACACACACCCAAACCCCTCCATTCATGTTTTTCTACCTATCAACATATTAAGAGACAGCACCAACTACACCAGTTTCAAGCATCATTTGCAAGAGGTGCCAGCCTTCACTGTCATTTGAAGGTCGGAAGGAATGTGGAATACTTCTAATTGCATTATTGGCAAAGATTAATCATCATTACTTGTACTATACGGAATTTTTACCATTAGAAATACTCATAAAGCCTGAAACAACACAAACTTACTATATGGACCTTGAAGTGGATTATCCTCCATGGTCTATGACATTAAAAAAAAAAGAGAAATCAAAACTATATTCTATTTTGACAGGTAGTCTGCTAGCTCATTTTTACCTGTGAACGTTGCCAACTGAAACAAGGACAAATTAGGGTTCTAACACTATTTAAACAAAACTTCACATGCAACCTGCAGTCTGACATACTCATATACTATCACAACTTTCAGATAGATTTGCAAAGCTCAGACCGCAGTCCCAGCAGCTTGATCATCCAGGCTTAGTTATCTAGAGAACAAGCCACAGTGCCTTTCTGAGCTGTGCTTTGGGATTTTTCCCATGAAAATCAGGTTATGATGGGAAGAGGGGAGGGGAAAGCACATGGACTTCATCCTGACACAGAGCTAGGATGCAGACAGGTCAGACACCTCCAGCCCAAGTACTGGAAGCTCTTGTAATATTCAGGCAGTCATTACTGTCACTAAAACAATATTGTTGCAGATGAAGATTTCGGAGCTCATCGTTTATCATCCAAACAGCTCAAAAATCTTACTGCCAGCCTAGACCTCTACTCACATGCCTCATCCCATCCCTCCTTTCATTATGAGCCTTGGGACTGGTACCGGAAGAGTGGCTCTGGACCTGTCACACTAACTCTTGTGCTAATGCCTCCCCGCAGACTAACAGCAGCAAAAAGCGTCAATAAAAAGGTTCCTGTGCATTTGTGGGTGGCAACTCCATACTAAAAAGATCAACTTAAATAGTCATATATAAACAGAATTTTCTCTGATTTCTGCTATTACCAACATCAGAAGGCCTCAGACCTCAGCCACAGCAAAAAGATCAGAACAGAGCTGTGCTTTGGCAGCTTACAGCAAACACAGACCAGACCAAAAGCCACTTTCCTCTCAAATGAAGAAGCACAACCGAAGACGATACACTACTACCGTCTCCTCACAAAAGTGCCGAGGCTTAGGCCACCACGCAATGAAACAAACCAATCTGCTAGATGTTTCAAACAAACGGTACAAGTTTCTAAGACATGCTTACAAACAAGCTGCTCCGTAAAGGGCAACAGAATATTCTTGCTTTTTGTTTCATTAGCTAAGGTTGTGTGCTCCTGTTGCACACTCACCCACCAAGTGATGAACTCACACCTCTCTGCCCCTGTAAGTTACTGTTCACAACAGAACTCTCTGAGCTATAAAGCTTATAGTATTTTACTATTCTTTGCTTCCTTGGCAGAACTCTTATTTATATAAGATTACCGCAGTCAGGCATTAGATTTATAAACCAGAAAAAAAACAAACAAGGAGAAAGTTTTCACACTCTTCTTTATAGGCCAGTTTTGAAAACATGCATACAAAACAGTAAAACAGACTGAAATGCAATTGTTAAAAAAGAAGACAAACAAAAACGAAACGGCACCTGAACAGAAACAGAAAACTCGTATCAAAACACATATAACCTCTGGAGGCACCCCGACCAGGAAAGTCTTTAATGTCACCCAAGCACTCACAAAAGTACTGTGGCCACCTAAACAGCCATTCCTCAGCTCTATCCAGAGCCTCTGAGGACAGTTACAACACACACAGGCACACTTCAGACCCTCACCTTCCCCCACCCTCCTCAGGTAGGGAATTGACACCAACCTGCAGTTGGGAGGTGGATCTAAGGTGATGTCAGCCAGTTCCTTCTGAATCCTGTGGCAATAAAAGTGAGAAGGAACAAAGGTAAGTCGCTGTGTGGGATAGCAGTTAACACAGATGCTTTACAGCCATACTGTCATCGCGAGTTTCCAGCACTACATAAGAGAGAGGCACTCTCAGCAGCAGCCACCCGCCAGTCCAAATAAGCTAATCAGGACTGGTGCCCTGTTAGAGAGATGGGTAGAAAAGCAGACAGGCACCGTGCACTGAGCCCAGACAGGTGCACTGTTGTATGCTCTCAGAAAGATGCCAACTGCACAGGGGCAGTGGAAAAAACTGTCCGCTTTACTCTGCCAACCAGCCTGCAAATGAAGGAAAACCTCTGCAAATGGGATGCACCAAGTGCCAGGAGGAAACTGCAATCTGAAAAGGAATTTTGTCTTGCTGGATTGAGAGAAACAAGACACTGTCAAATTGGCTGCCCCCCCCCCTCCCCCAGCTTCCCATCACCATCCTGAGAAAAAATGCCAGCCCCAAGGGAGCAAATAACTGCACCATTTCCAAGGACACTTAAAGGAAGATGAAAATCTATTTCCAAGGCTCACACACATTCCTGCCACCTTCAATTCTCCCCTCTTCACCCTCAAGAGCCACACGCCATCCCCACATCCACTCCCTCAGGACTCCAGACTCTCCCTCTCTCCACCGCATTCAGACACCACCCTGTCCTCCCTGCCCAGACTATTCTGGGCTCACACAGCTTTTGCCACAAAACGCCCAACCAGCTATCATGCCCTTCCCTACAGTCCCATTACTGTCACTCAGGCTTCTCCTCCAGATTTCCCCACCCAGCACTCAGTCTGTCGCCCTTCTCCTTCAAACTCAGACGGCATCTTCTGCCTCTCTTCCACTTGTCACACATGAGAAGCACGGCCTTTTCATATCAGGCAGTTTATAACTTTCTTCTTAAAATAGTTAAGGGCATGACATGTAAACACCACTTGCCACTATCTATGTCAGCTTGCCATAGAAGCCTGATGAGTGAAGATCTGGAATAACCAAACTGCCTAAATTCTACAAAGCCACAGAGAATTTAGTTGTGGCGACAGAGTGTTTGCATAAAAACCCAGTCACTTTTGACACCTACAGATACAACCTCTCTGTGCTGCTTAGCAAAGCTCTGCAGTAAGATGGTTTATTATTCTTCCTGAAGTACTACAAGTTTACTTGAAAATGTCTATTTGTCAGTTTAGCTCCCTGGAGCAGGATGGTGCTGAATTCAGGTAAAACACAGAATAAATAAGAAAAGGTAACTATTTTAAAATTACCCAACTGAGTGGCTCCATGAGTCTGTCCAGGTGAAGAAAACTGACAGAGCTGTTCTGGAATTACTATTCTATACAGGCATCTCTCCCCCATGTAGACATTATGACATAATAAAAATTATTTCATTCTCAAAAAAACTCCAACCGACTCTGTGCTGTGAACAAAGATTACTTTACAGCAGAATGTCCACAAGTGGACTTGCTGTGGATTATTTATTCCAGTCAACATCCAACCATACAAAGAAAATTCAATATAAGTGACGAACAGACAGAAACACAGTAATATATTTGATGGAAAATACTTGGGGCTATATTATACCACCTGCAGTGGAGTGCACTCCCTCAATGCAAACAAACTCAAAATTCTTCACAAACATTAATACCCCAAACATTCCTGGAAGGAAAAAAGCCACTCTAGATCAACCCCAGCCATCAGGGAAACTGATGTTGAAATGCAATGCCTTGCTCAGGACCACAGAGCTTCCAGTAGCAGAGGAGGAATTAAGGTCCTACATGCCAATGCTACACCATCCCTATAACTGATGATAATAAGGAAAAAGGAAAGGAAAGCAGAAATAATTGAGGGACAGAATAACAGCCTGGAGTAAAAAAAGACAGTAAAATGTCTGGAATGGAACAGAGGAAGAAACAGGAAGAGTAATGAGAAAGCAGTGAGGTTGGACAGATGTTCACTACACGGAGACACTGAAAAAAGTGAGACAATGGCAGCTTCGTGTGGAAAGGTTCATTATAAAGGCTAAACATGAAGAATGTGAACAGCAAGGGAGCACTGGGGGAATGGAGCAAAATAAACTGAGGAAGGAGAGAAGATACAACAAATCGGTGAGGAAACTGACAGCAGCCTCACCTCTTGGCACTGGTAGATAGCAGCTTAGAGTTTTTACTCATGCTGACTTTGCTTTCCTTCTTCTTAGGCGTGCTTGTCTCTTTCTCTGTCTGTTGGTTGGAGGATGAAGATGAGGAGGAGCTGGTGCTGGCCCTCGAATCGTCATCCGACATAGCGACCCCCCCACCACACACCCCAACCTGGAGAGGAGACACCATGGGTCGTGGGGAACAAACAGTGAACACAAACACACATGGAGAAAGGCTGCTGACAGTCTCACTCTGTGTTTGGGTCATGCTCCTTTTAAAGGGTCCTTGCGTTTCTCTCTCCTCTTCATGTCCTGCAGTCAGAGCAGGAGGAGCAGTAGCCTCCCCTACACTAGTAACATGGAGGAGCAGGGGAAAAGGGACTTTTAAAGCTTTCTCTCAGAAAGCAAGTGTGAAACGAGGGAAGAGACTGGAACGAGGACGATTGCAAGGATTAGGGAAGCTCAAAGCAATTCCTTCTAATCTCCCCCAAACTCCACACACAAGAGGAGCCATCACCACCCACCACTATCCAGCCTAGGGGTGTAGGAGATAAAAATGGAACAGCTCCGGTCCCTTGAGTTCCCGGGAGGCACGTGGGGGAGGTGGGAAGGGATGGGGCTAGGGGGGTGACCCTTGCAGCACTAAAATGGAAATGGGGCATTACTGGCAACTGCGGGGAGACCCCGAAGGAGGATCTGTGACCTGCTGTGGGGAAACCCTTGCCTGCTGGATCTCGTGTTAGGAGCGAGGGGACAGGGAGGGGGGGTGATGAAGTGGGACAGCTAAGCAGAGAGCGGGGTGTGCGGGGGACCTGCTGAGGCCCACTGCACCGAGGGGCTGCAAAGGGAAAAGGGAGCAGAGGGTCGTCTGTGCTGGGGGGGCGGCGGCGGTGCCGAGAGAGGAAAAGAAGAGCCAGGGCCTACAAGGGGTGAGAGCAGAGGGCCTGGGGAGCCCGCTGGCAGGGAGGGGGGTTGCGGGGTGCCAGGGACAGGCAGCCCAGTTTCGTGCGGGCACCTCGGGGGCACAGGGGAGAAGGGAGAGCACGGTGGGCTACGGAGGGCAGGTCCGCAATCGAGAGGGGCCAGAAACCGTCGGGAGGGATGGGGGGGCAGGCAGGGCACCCCGGGAGAGTTAAGGTGGGAACGAGGGGAGCAGCCGCGGGCCCGGGGGCGAGAAGCGGCGGCGGGGCAGCAGCGGGCCGGGGGGCCAGCACACGGCCACCTCCCTCACAGGGCCACTGGCCCCCGGCGAGCTCCATTGCCCATGCCGGGCCGCCCCCGCTGCCGCCTCTCCGCCAGGAGAGAGCCGCGGGCAGGGGGGCCCGGCCGAGCCTCCCCCGGCCGTGGGCCCGCAGGGCCAGGCGGTGAGGGACCGAGGGGACAGCGGTACCTGACAGCCACAGGCACGATCCCCCTGCCCCGCCGGCTCCGCCGCCTCCCGCCCCATCTCCGGGCCGCGGACGGCCCTGCCCCTCGCCCCTGCCCCCGGGGCCGGCGGGGACGACGGCGGGGGGGTGCCCCGTCCCCCTACCTCTCCCTTTGTGTCTGGCTGCTCCTCCTCGGTGCGGCTGGGCCTGGCCACTCGTGTCTCTCTCGCTGGGAGAGAAGCGGAAGTGCTGCAACAGCAACTATTAAACAGGCAATGGCTTCCCTGGCTGCCT
>WTSP01019723.1:4908-21372 GCA_025331215.1 Actenoides lindsayi
TATGCAAGCATCAGCACCAAGAGGCTACCAACCCAAAAGACAGCTTGGCCATGAGCTGTTTCAGGCACAGCTCACTGACAGGCATGCAGTGGCTATAGGGTGCTCTGTAAAGTCACAGACAGCCCAAGGGAATGGAATAAATTGAAGGATGCCCCAAAATGATAGGAATGTACAGTTATGTGGATCTGACTAACCTTTTTCCTGTTGTTGTATTATTATTTTAAGAAGAACACCTCTAATGAGAGAGAATGAGAGAAAGGAGGAGGAAAAGAAGGAAATTGAACAGCATGTAAGAAAAATATACAAAGGAGGGACAAGGAGCCACAAAAAAAAAAAAAAGCCATGAAACATGAACAGGGAGAAAAAGAACACAAATTTTGAAAGGGACAGGGCAGGAAACAGAGCAACAAAAACAAATCAATAAACTCTGAAACTGTTTTCAGTGCACACTTATGAACTGAGATGCCATTCATATTCAAGAGTATTTGCTCTTTCACATACAGAAAACAATCTCCCACATCCACTTTGTAATATATCCTCAATGTTTGTTCAATACAGTTATACTTGTTAAAGGGACTCAGAATGACTGTGCTTAGGGTCATAATTGCAGGGCTGATAGACTGGCCCCATGACATAGCACATTGTTAGCTCTACAGACAACAGGTACAGGAAAGCCCCATGTCAGCATCAACTAACAAGAAGAGGTGGAGGCCCCTCTGAACATGGCATGGGGTACCTAGGCAAAAGAACATTTCCAAACTACATGGTGTAAGGCAGGAGCATACTGAGAATGCCTTTGCCTTCTATGAGAGGATCTGTGGGACAGACAGAAAATGGACAGATTTAGATCCAGAGGATGAAGATAGTTTTAAGTTTTACAATACACTTTTCATTGGGCAGTCTGCTCCAGATATACAAAAAAGTTGCAGAAAACAAGAGGGGCCTGGGGGAATGCCTATCTCTCAGCTGATTGAAATAGCTTATAAAGTTTACAATAACCGAGAAGAGGATAAAACGCAGAAGGGCAAGCATAAGGACTGAAAGCTGCAAGTAAGTATGATAGCAGCAGCAATTGCTAGAGAGAATTCAGTAGGGAACAGCAGAAGGGGAAAAGGCAGAGGATATGTATCTCAGGAACAGGTTAAGGGTGTTCTGAACCCCAGAACCAGAAAAGGTCTTTTAGGAGTGAATCAGTGCGCATACTGTAGAGAAGAAAGGCACTGGAAAAAAGAGTGTCCTTCCTAAAAGGGGGACAGAGGGTAAGCAAGGGATTGATTAAATTATGCTACAACATATTGATTCAGATTGATGGGGACCAGGGGATGTTCAGTTTTCAGTTTCCCTAGCTGATCCCTTGATTCCCATACAGCTGGGGAATTAAACTTGATTTTCTATTAGACACTGGGGCAAATCATTCAGTTATAACAAGTTGTAAGGGACCTTTAAGCAAAATTTATATGTCCATAGTTGGGGCCACAGGAAAGTGAGTCCTAAAACCATTTTTGAAACCAATGGAGTATAGAATTGGAGAGAAGTTACCATCTTCATTTTCTCTATATGACAGAGTGTCCAGTACCTCTCAAAGGAAGAGATTTGCTGTGCCAATTAAGAGCACAAACAAATTTCTCTGATAAGTCCATACAGCTGCATCTCCCTAAAGAGACTGCCTGGAAGACTCAACTCTGCCTATTGACTGAGAAGCAACCAGATATCAGCATCCCTGAGGAAATCCTGAATGCTGTGATATCTACAGCGTGGGCAGCTAAACAATCTGGAAGAGCAAAATACACTACTCTGGTAGAAGTCAATTTAAATCCAGGATCCCAGACAACAAGAAAGAGAAAACACCCTATCAAACTGGAAGCCCAACTGGGCCTAGAACCACTGGTAAATAACTTTATTCAGTATGGAAAATTAACAAGAAGAGGTGGCAGCCCCACTGTAGAACATTGCATGAAGGGGCATGAAGTCAGTTTACAGTAAATCTTTGTTAAATTAAACCCCCAAACCAAAACACCCTTATAGATTTTAGCCCTGGGACAATCAGGGACAATCAATACAATGTAAATTAGTCTCAATTTTCAGTGTATAAATATTCTCTGCCCTGTCACTATGGGGTGGTAGTTTTCTTGGCATTAGCCTGCTAGCAACCAATCCTGTGCAAGATTGTAATAAACCTTGTATCTCGTCTGTGTGTGTGGATTGGATTTTGCACCAGGTAAACAATCCATTTTGGGGACAGGATACTCACAAACAGGCTGCAAGAAATTTATGTTCATGTATACAAATAAAAGAAAAATATTTGCTGTGAATTTTCTGATCTTGCTGACCTCCTTAAATTTCAAGGAAGTTAAAACCACACATTTTCAACTTTCTCCCACATCCCCTTTCTTTGTCCCAAAATTTGTGCTACAAGTTTTCATTTAAAATTCAGGTTGTTTATGCTGTATTCGTAAACCAAACATACCAACAGCTCAAAAATACACACACAGCTCGATTTTTATGGCAAAGTTACACATCTTTTCCTCTGGCAGTAAAACCAGTATAAAGAGTCCCCACTGCACACTCCACCCTCGGACATGGGCCCACAGCTTCCCCAGCTGAGCTGATACAATTGCTTGGGAGGCAGTGCTGCACACATTTTTGCAGTATTTATGGAAATGATCTAGGTAAAACCTTCCCTGCTATTCAAAGGCAGAATGCTTTTTCAGCCCAATGTGGAAGTTTGACTGGAGTATGACCTTTGAGTTTTTATAATTGATCCAGATCAGGGTTACCATTAGCTGAAGGGTTTCCAAACATGCACTCAGAGCCCCTCCTCCTCCTCCTGGGCCACTAGCAGTCTGCAAAACCTTGTAACAGTCACAGAGGGACCTTTTATTTGAGGCTGTGCAGGAGAATTTTCTGATGCAGTCCCTAGCTAATATTGTACCCATTCTGCTTATCTACCTGGAATGAAAACGTAAGAAAATCCCAGTCTAGACCTAAGTTCATAAGGAACTTCTTTTTGTTGACAGAAAAGTCAACAAAATTTGAGTCATGTCTTTATAGCAGTAAGAGAAGTTGTCCACGGTTATCTGTTGTTACTCACAGATTTTTATTATTGCTTTTAAAAACATTTATAGAGCATTCAGACCATAACCACACAGTTACCAAGTATTCGTATCTCCCAGATTGTTACTCCTCAGAGACACAGCAGACTTGGGATGTAGGAATAGAGGCAGATCTCAGCTGAATGGAAAAGACCAGGAGTTGTACCTCCCAAAATTAAGTTATTCAAACCTCCTGACTAGCAATGATTTCATCAGTGTTGTGGGTATGAACATGAAGTTTCATTCAAAATCTTATTTGGAAACATCAGTGTTAATTAATATAAAACAAGGCTCTTATGCTTAGGTTAACAGTCTCCCTCAAACAATTTTCTCTCTTGTTAAAAAGCTTATTCATGACTTTCCATACCAATCCTGTTCAAAGGTAACAAGCAAATGAAGCAAAGAATATTACTATACCACTGCAAAAATGCCGCACCTTTTAGAGTTATTTGCAAACAAACAAAAAGATAAAGATCTACAGAAAAAAAATGTAAAGACAGATGGATTTTTCTCACCATAAGTGACTATCATAAGCATTCAATCTCATTATAGGTATAACCTGTATCACAGAATTTCAGTCAGTTAAGCTCAGTTTGACTCAGCTTTCACTCAGTTTGGTAACTTGCACCAGCTGAAACTCATCTCCTGGAAAGATACTGTTCCACTCTTGGAAATACCTTCCTGAATTTGTGCTGAATTCCAGAGGTCAGCAATCACTTTCCTCTAATACCCCATCACATCTGTCTGAGATATTAATGTAATTTACAGCTTACTAGAGGTCCCTTTTCATTGGCAGAGCAATGCAGAAAAAGTTTAATATGAATGAAACTGAGTTCCAAATGCATAAATAACTAAAACTGCAAATACACATAAGGTCAGCTATAGCTCCCTGATGAGCTGGAGAAGTGCAGTGGCAAACTGTGTTCTTCTCATCCCTGGAAATCATGCCCACTTTGGCCTGATGCACAGTGGGGATTTATCACTAGCTTTAGCATTTTGTTCACATTTGTTTGACCTTTAGGACATGCTCAAGTGCCCTTCTGCTTTTCCAGGTAATTAATGGCGGGAAGCAAGGAGCTCTGGGAAGGTAGTATGTTTTGAGCAGTGATAGTTTGGATAACTACTGAGATGAACTGATAGAGAGAACCTTTCTTTTTTTCTGGTTTTCTGCTCTACAATATAATGATTCTCATTGTAGAGGTACTCATGTTTGGGCATAAATCTAGATATACTAATTCAAACATTGTCTTCAAAAAGATCAATCCAGCAGCAGCAGCCTTAGAAAAATTGAATCTCATCACTAAGACTGCCCCCTCTGACACCGTACCTGGGAAGAAAGGATGGGTGAGGGGAGAGAGAATGGAGGAGGAGAGAAGCAGAGTGTTGAAACAAGAGTGAGAAACAGGGGTAAACAGAGGGGAGTGAACCACACAGGGAAAAGAAAACACAGGTCATGGAAGAGTGCAAAAGGATGAAGGGGAGGTGTAAAGGGAAAAAATCCAGACAAAGAGAGAGCAAATGGTCTGGAGACTGAAAGACAAAAGGTATGGGGAAGGGTGAAGGGAGAGAGTAAGCAGAGGAACCTATTTCATCAATTTTTGTCATTACTTATGGAAACATTTAACAAAACCTAATAGGTGAAGGGTCTTCTCAAAAATTTACAAATGTAGCATGAGAAGGTTTTGAATGCAGGGCATTTCTTTACACACATAGCTATGAAACCCAAAGTGTTCTCTGATCAGTGAAGAGAACTGTCAACATAAATGATGTTTAATGGCTGGTCTTGACACTAGTAAAGATTTCCTGCACGCTTGATTTATAGCCCGAAGGAGTTTATGGAAGAATCTTACACATTGAATTTCCAGTTTAATAGACACTGCCCCAATATTCAGCAGAAGCATTTCATGTTCTTCATATATACTTTTTAAAATGAATTTCATCTCACCTCAGAGCACTAAAATCTTATGATATATTCTGACTAAAATTTAAATTAAACATAAATTTATCTTATTGATTAGCTATTCTATAGAGTCGCTACCTGCTATGATCTAGAGATTTGATGAGAAGGACTCATTCTCTTTTACACATCTTCAGATCACTTTTGTAGCAGGGAAAGGAAAAGCTTAGACTGATACATTTTCCTGAAATAAAAAAATTGAGAAATATGGCTATATTGGAATGCTTTCATATTGCTACAGGTTTTATCTATTTTTGACATTTATGCACTTCAGCCCCTTCTTCTATCTGTAATCTGTTTTGTTTCAATAGAACTATTTGCGTGAGAAGGAGCAATCTGAGTAAGTGAATGTTTCCAGGATTGGCCCCTAACTGCTTTTAGTATGGTTATCAACACTGGCCATCTGTGTTTTTTCATTTTAATTCTGTAAATGAATGCTTGCCCTTTGAGAATTTCAAGGACCAGGAAGTAGCAATAAACCTCTTCTGCAGCTCCAGACTGAATACTCCAACAATTATTAGTTGAAGGGATATACAGTAAAAAGAATTCTTACTGACAGTACAATTTATAAACATAATTTCCTTTTTGCTAACAAGTATTATAACATTTCTATGCAAGTATTATAACATTTCTTTGTGCATCTGGCTGAGCTCTGTGCTTAACCAGTTTTGAGCTGGTCTTTTGTGAAGCAACGTAACCCAAAGAGCAACTATACAACCAGTAAAGTAGCTCTATGTTAATCGTACATCCTAATTTTGAATTATTAGGGTCTCCACTTAATTTTCTTTTCTTGTAGAGACTGTAAATTTGTAGTTGTAAGGAGAATTAAAAACCTGCAACCAATGAAAAGAAGCAGTCCAGTCTGCCATCTATATTGGTATGGCTGGAATGCTGGTAAAGGATGTAGTCATGACCTTATGATTCAATGCTTACTCAGCTTTTGTTAACACTTGCATAATTAGTTTTAACAATGAGGTAATACCTAAGGATCCAATCTATATACTGGTTAATGTTACCGGGAGCTGTAAACATGTAAATGGAAGCAGATCTTGTTCCAGGATCAGATACTTACTTAATTTTAGCTGAAGGAAAGAAGAGAGAATGTGACTAGATTCTTACTTACACTAAGGCAAGTAAAACTGTGAAAGTGTAATTGGATCCACTTTAAAGGAACTTTACATGCAATAAACAACATAAATAATCCTTATAAATGTAAATGAGAAGACAATTTATTGTGTGAGATTAAACTGGCACAAAATGAAGATTTGTACTTTTTCATGAAGCTTTTGACTAATAAACACCCTCATGAAATAAAAGGTTGATGTTAATAAATGCCATTCCCATGTACAGCACAAATTGTCAATAAATGGAAGGGAAGGGACTGTTCTTTAACCATCCAGGAGATGAAAAGACCTCCAAGAGTATAAAGAGTGATAAGTCGTATCATTTTTCTAACTAATTTCAGGTATTAATTACAAGATAGTTAAGGATTTTTTATTTTTTTTTTTTTTTTAAACAAATGACCCTATTAGCTCAATTATAGCTTTTATGAGGAACATTACATTCTTCACTAACCTTCTGGACTAGTGAAGCATGAAGCCATTCCTGATAGACAAATGCTTCTTTGCCTACTAGTTGTATAAGGCAATACATGCTACTTAGTAGATTAAATTCTTCTGAATACCGATGGCAATCTCACTCCATCATGAACTGAACCTAGACTTAAAGGCCTATTGGCATTGCAAGGATTCAATTTAATTTGATACAGCTTTCATGGAGAGATACACATCATGCAATTCTACCTCCTCAAATACAGAGAGGGGATTTGGACAGGCATTTGCTGTCGTGTAGCAAGATAAAGGAACTGTCCTGGTTCTGGTTCCTAAATCAAGCTAAAGTAAACAAATTTAAAATAAGTCAGAAAGCTCTGACTGTGTCTATATTAATATTTTGGTTTGGTGTGGCTTGAGAGTGAAACTCTCATCATATTGTTTTGACTTGCAGAGCAACTTTGGTGCATACAAATTAGAATCAGCAGGACCTCCACCCCAGATGCCCATTAAACATACTCCAGCTCCTTGGGGGGTGGGTTGGTAAATGGGTCTAAACCTATGGTTTGCACTTTGAATATCCCCCCAATCTGTGTTGGGGATGATGTGTGCAGGGGACAAGGCTGAACATTGTCTGAAGGAAAAACTCCCAAAGGGTTGCTAAAGAAGGCATAAGCTGTTACCATCATGGCTTGGAAGACGTCTCTCACTGAGCCCTTCTATTCACTTGTATAAAATTCATTCCTCACAGAGGAAAAAGGTCTGATTTGATATGCCCTGAAGGACAGCAGGTGGGACAGTCAGGTTTCCAGAGCTGAGTCTTGGGAAGGAATGATGCTGAGAAAGAGACGTGAGGGGAAGTTCTAAAGCTGCTGAAAAGCTCTGCCAGAAATAAAAATTAAAATGAAATTCAAAGGCAAGACTGCTATCCCCAAGGGATTCTCATTCCATGAATTAGATTAATAAGGATTCTCAAAGCAAATGCATCTATTTGCTGTCCTCAGAAAATGCAGTGTTGCAAACAAATCTTTCAAAGCATTGAACATGTTGAAGTATGAATTCAGTACCAGAGACTGTTTTCTTCACCAAACAGCATCTTATTGCAACTGGCTACACTCTCATTGCAACCTGTGAAGAATATGTCTTCCAGATACAATAATTCTACATACTACTTTATATACAAACTGGATGCAAAACATCCAGAGGAGCAGAGAAAGATATATGAAGGTTTCTAGCTGAATTTAAGAGTATTTTGATGAAAATATAATATCCTGTAAGATCTGCTTTGAGCTGAATTGAAACTTGTTGGAGATTCAATGAGACAAGAAGAGATATATGAAACTTACTCTAGAAGTCCGAATAACAGAAGTTAAGAATTTTGCCCAGCAGGAGTCAAATTCTGGATAGAAAAGAAATATGAACCCAACTAATGATACAAAATACAAATATCTCAAAATGCAAATGTTTTAGCATCTTCATTAAAAATATTTATAATTAGTAACTCTAATATACTATTTAGCAATCTGGTTCAATTATGAGGCTATCCTCAAAGATAGCTCCATAGAGCAAATTATGCTGTTGCAGAGTTTGGAAGGGAAAGTTTGGCTAATTTTATAAAAGTGGGAATGTGACCTAGTCTTTCTGAAAAAATGTCAGAAAACGGTTTACAAGCCACTCTGTAAGCCTTCATATGCGCAAATGTTCTCAAGACTCTTCCTTTCTTTTCATTTTCTAAACAAAAATCTCTTAGTTTCACAAACGGTTGCAGAAAGAAATGTTGAGAAAAGGCAATAAAAATTATTTTAAGGTACTTGGTATTTACTTCATTCCAACAAGCATCAACTATCTGATGTTCATAGAAAAAACGTTTGCTGTATCCATCTGTTTCAACTCTTCAGTATCCAATTGCAGCTACACTTCTGTTATTCAAATACTTAAAATGGAATTGACAACACTGTTACTGCTAATATGTATGCACTGTTTATTTGCAAGACAGATTTGTGCTTTGAAATTGCAAAGTAAAATAAAATATCAAGAAGCACCCAAGTAAACTATGCTATCTTAATTACTTTCTGTGCTTTATTATTACATTTTATTGTAAATTACTCCATTCCTTCCAGTAAGTTTCAACCTGAGGGTATAGTTTCTTGGCTTTTATTTTTACGTGAAGTTGATTAATAAAGTGTATCCATGTCTCCCAGTAGTCATATTCTTCTTTCTAGGGCAACAGAAGGAAATAACTAGCAACTTACTAGAAACAAATGTTCATTTTTTATATTTAATGATCTTTATTGAACCTGAAAGCCAAAGGAAATGGAAGCAGCACCAGCCTGTCAGCCAGGCTCTCACTGTCATGGCCTGCAAGCACAGACATCCATGCCCAGGACAAAAGCCAGCACATTCCAGAGTCAGGCTCCATATTTCCTCACAGATCACCAGACCCCTTTGTAAGATCAGACCTTTCTGCGTAAGTGGGCACTCTTGTAAAGAAAGGTGCTCCATTCTCATTTCCTGAATAGCAGTTCAAACTCAGGAAAAGTTTGAAACTGAAAGAACTGGTATGAGTGAACTGAAATCTGTACTTTCTGTTTGTTGAAAGAACAGTAAGATGCTCCATGATGCTACTGATCCCATATAGAAGTTGAAGATAACAGTCTTACTTCTAGGAACTCTGCACACCATCAGTTATAGCAGCCCATGTTTCCAGGGTAATTATTAGTGGATTTGTTCATGGCTAGGCACCTTTTAGCACAAACATGATCTGCCTTAAATCTGAGCACGTTTAACCTGGCATCAGATCAGCACAGCCACCACATGGTGTTTACACTAATGTGCGCACGGGGTGCTTGGCTGGGTGTCCTTTGTATTCCACTATGCACTTCGCTGGCTAATGGGCTCTGAGAAGTCTTTAAGCCTATGCTGGGTTACTGGCCCCCTCCTACGGTCATAACCATTCATTTTGTTGAGTCCTTTCACATTCTTTGAGCTCCCAAATTCTCACCAACTGTGAAGAAAAGAAATAGTTCCTGTTTGAGTGTCTTCACTCCCAGATGCCAGCTCTCCGGGTGCAAGAGAATAACAGTGGTCGACATACCAAGTCCCAGGACACAAACCCTCCTTTCCTCCTTACCAGACAGTCTATTTGGTGGGACAGTGTTGTTGATAGCCAGACTTATCTATCTGCCCCAGCTCTGCACCTGGAAGGTGAGAAGAGGCAAGGAAGTGGGTCCTAATGGTTCCTTGAAAATAAAGACTTGTGGTATGCTTTGTGTAACTGGAAAGCAGTAGATGGGTTTGTGGTGGAAGTATCTTGCGTCTTCTGTTGCACATGTTTCATATTAGGAGAGAAAGGTGAGATTTGGTCTAGAATCAGTCACGGACACATCAATCTCCAACTGGTCACGAAGGATGGATGAGTGTATGGGAAGGAGAAGGGGTGATCACCCTGCTGGTGACCACTGACATTTTCACACAATCCTCATTCAGGATGGTGTCTTTCTGTGAGTTGTTCCATGGCAGCAAAATTATTCCTCCCCTCAAGGCCAAAGGAACCTGCTAAACAGGTGGATTGAGGCCACTTTGGCAATAGGCAATGAAATGTCTGAGATTGAACGTTCAAGCAAAAGAGCGAGTGCACAGTATAAAACTGTGGGAATGGAGGATATTTCAGCCATTGTACAGATAATCCATGTGGGAAAATTTATTCCAGTCAGAAAAAAATCACTTAAAAAAGGTACATCTGTTGAGTGGATTGAATTCATACTGGTTCACCCCTCTGGAGAATGTGGCTTTGGATTTTTTTAGCCTTAGTAATGCCAAACCCAGATCTCATCACTTCGTGAAATTCTGCCTTTAGATCCATATTTATAAACTTCTGTGTACAAGTGCATTTCTCCATGATGTTTTGGTCTGTTGTGATCTCCAAGAACTTGTACACCATATCAAAGATTTACTCTCATTTCTTTGCGTGCTATATAGTTGGTGATAATTAGGTCATTTATTTGTAGAATTCCTTATGTAAAGCCTGTCTGCTGGAGAAGATTACACAATATTTTTATCTGTCTTTGTTCATAGTGCAGTAATCTTCAAGGTCTCCACATAAAATTGCAGCCTTACTCTTGGATCCCATATCCCACTTCCCATCTCTTTGATATTTTTTTCTTGTGATCCAGAATAAATGCTATAGCCTTCTCTGAGAAGTAAAAAGGAAGGTCTGACATTAATATACACCAACGCCAGCAAAGGCAAGGGGCTTTGCATGCAAATAGGAATCAGACCAAAATTGTTAGTTTGATTGTAGTGATACAGGGGAAAGAAATTTTGTATTTTCCCTTCTTTTTTTTTTTTCTTTTTTTTTTTTTTCCCAACGTTTGATTTATGCCTACAAAAGAAAGATCCTAAAGCCTCAAAAAATAATGAAGACTCAGAGAAGAAGAAATATGGTCTGAAAGTCTGTATTACAGGAAGTATTTAAAAAAAAACCCCAAATCAGATGACTGGCATAGTGAGGTTTGGTTCTTCTGGAGACGTAAGGAAACTTCTTTTCCAAAATCTGGAAGGGTGAGAACAAAGATAAAATGCACATGGGATTTTGCACCTCTGCAACAAAATCAGCAGCAGAAATTGTGTCATGGGAATACAGCGTGGGACAAAACTTAAGTTTCAGCTTGCAGATGCCAAGTACATTAAGAAATCTTGTAAGGAGCAAAGACAAAACAATAAGCAGTTTGAAATGCCATTTGCAAGGTGCTTGGTTTCTCTGTAATGCAAATAGTCATATAAAATATGCGGGAATGCGGATTTCTTGGGTTTGAATGTGATGAGGAAATTGATTTACAAATCCTGAATGGAATAGAAACCTTAGAGCAAAAGTAGAGACAAAGCAACTCCCTGCATGGTGTGGAGTAAATATGGCATGCAACTGCTCTTCCTGTGGGAACTGCTTCAGCTTTTGTGCTATTACAACATAATCAAGGTGCTTTCCAGTGTAACTGAATACTAAGAATTTTACTCTTTAGTGATCCTCAGATTAGTATAATCTTCCCCTTGGTTGCTCCTGGGCTACTGGCCTTTCAAGACTTTCAGTGGTGTGCCTTCAAAGAGCCCTTTGTATTTGTGGAGAGGTGGAAACCAGCTCTCTGCAAGGTGTGCTCTGCATAGCCTCTGTTAGCCTGGTGGCTTCACTTGGATATTTCCACCAGGCTTTCAAGAAGTCTCTACCCTCAAGCTTGTAGGAAAGCCTCTAGGTTGTTCATGGACTGGGAAGCAAGGGCTTTTCTCAGGAGTAATCTTGGTATGCAGCTATATCTGTGGGGGCAAGCAGAGAGAAAATCTTCCTCTTGTTTGTGGAAGAACAGAGAAAAGTTGAGAAAGATGAAATGCACAGAATTCCCATGGCCCCATGCAGGAGTGGCTATGCAGCTGAGAATGAAGCACTTTTCTTAGAAAAAGCAAAGCTACACAACACATGTCCATTCATGATATAAATATTACGATTGATTCTAGGACAGACTTTTAACAAAGCTTTGTTCTTTACTTGTTATGGAATAATTCTGAGGATGGGTCTCTGTGGAAAAGCTGCATCAGATCATCAAGACCACTTTCTTGCAGCTCCAAGCTGTGGTGCTCACAGGGAAGATGTACAAGATAAACTTATTTTATATTGGATATTGGTGAAAAGGCCAAGAAATTATTATTCTTCTAGTTAAATCTACAGAAAGCACATTCATATCAAAGACATTAACATTCAAGCACTGATTTCCACAATAATGAGAGAAAGTGAAAGGGGGAAAAAAAGGGAATTTTTACTCTTTGTAGTAAAGAAAGATTGCATTAACTCCTTTTGAATATTCCAGTGGCTACAAACTAAAATGAAAAATGCATTCTGAGGCAGATAATGTCCTCCCTCTCATAGGGAGAGAGAAGTAAGATACATTTCAGGAGGACTGTTCTCTTTCCTAACTGGAACCAATCTATTCAGTCTCAGCTAGGTAATGTGGCTCTTTAAAGCAGGCTCCCCAACATCCCGATGATTTCTGCTGTGAAACCACCTGAAGGATTTAGCAACAGGGGTGCAGACAGTCTGGGCTCCTCCTTTGGCTGCTGATCTCTCCTCACATAGCAGAGGAGGATTATTCAGATTTAAGGGGCCCTTCCTTGTTAAGGGCAGCCCAGCCTCGTAGTGCCTCTTGCGGTAGTGGCAAAGCATGGTCCTGTGGCACAGGAAGAATCATGAGGGCAGAACAACTGAATTTCTCTACGGCTTTCCTAGAAATGTTACCTGGGACCACGAAGAGGTCAAACAAATTATAGGCTGGGACTCCATGCGGAAAGGTGCAAAGAGAAGAGTGTAGATGTAAAAACCATGAGGAAGGAGGGAGGTAGATGAAGGCAGAGGAAACATCTATCTAGCAAGTGAAAGTTGAAATCATCTAGACAGTTCCCTGCAACTGTTACTGGACTTTTCCTTCAGCTGTTGAAAGATCAATTTGAAGTAAAAGAAGTCCCTAGGTAGGCTTTCCTCTCTCTCAAGGTTTTTGTCTCCGTTAAGAACCCTGTCTGAGCACCTCCAGTTGTGATTTTCTTCAATATTTAGTATTTTCCTGTGTTGATCTTGTCAGGCCCATTTCTGGTGCTGCACAAAGAGTACAGAAATAGCAAAGCAGAAAAATTCCTACCCAACTTTCCTGAAACATACCATATTGTGAAGAGGCATCAAGTACCTCCTTTCTCTGCTAACAAGTTATTAAAAAAAGAAAGCACTCTGGTGGGAGCAGATATAAATGACACTTTTTAACTCTCTCTCTTGTTATCACAGAGATTCCTGCATTTATGGGTGACATCTGTCACAAAGGGTGAAAAAAAAATATTTTACTGTAGGCAAAGAAGAGCCAGGGAACAAATTAATGTCTCAAAATCTAAAATTCAACTTACTTTAAATTGTCCATCAGCAAAAAATAACAACCAGGATTAGCAAAACAAACTATATTCAGATTGAAAATAATCAGACCAGAACAAGTCCAACAAGGGAAGAGAAAATGTGGCACTTACAGCTCATGGAATAGGTTTAAGCTGCTTGAAGAATAGCAGGGAAGTGATCAGCTACTTCAGGAATGTGATTTCTTTCGCAAATAATTTCAACACAAAAAAAAAAAAAAAAAAAAAAAAAAAAAAAAAAAAAAAAAAAAAAAGCAGCAAAACAATTAACAACTAGCCAGAAGCACCAGGAAAAAAAAAATAACAACGCCAAGTTAGCTAATTGGCAGATGCTATCAAGATGCTTCTTTCCCTGAAGAGGTAGCTAGGAATGCATGGATGGTTTCATTACACCCTTACTGTGTGCAGCCGCTCAAAATCAAAACTGTCTGCAACTCCTCAGTTTTTCCAGGAGACTGAGCAGAAGACAATATTCTCTTCCTCTCCCATCCTAGCCTGTTGTACAAAGGAACAGAAAGGCAGGGGAAGGGCGTCAGACTGCCAACATGCTAATAATTAGATTTTGAGAGAAGCTGCTTGTGTAGGATATACTCCACCTTCTGCTTCTTGCAGATTATTCCATTCATCTTACTCACAACTTACGTTTAGCACATGCTGACCATTTTATAAAACTCTCAAAGAGTTGTTTTCATCCTGTAGACAGTAGAAAGTGGAAAAACGTGAGAACTGCAGAGTCCTACAACACACTGGGGACAAAATTAGGAATAGACCCGATCCCTCCTGACTCCCAATCTTGTGCTCTGCCTGCAGAGGCTTCAGCCACAAAATTGCATGGCATGGTGTTTTGAATGAGAGGCAATGCCCTGCCCTTGGAGAAGAACCTAGAGGGGGGCTCAGAAAAGAAGGGATGAAAGCAAAGTCTTCCGTGGGAGGAGACTAACCTAGAGCACAGTCAGGTTCTGTCAGTCAGATCAGTTTGGTTTAATGCACTGAAGCTAGCTGCCACTACAAAGCCTTTATCCTGGCTCACAGTTTACTAAATGGTGAACAATATACTTCTCTGGGAGCTAGTAAATATGGTATTTCCCAGTTCTCAGAACGGAATATTTTATAATACCCTAGCCAAAATGTACTATTTATTATTCATGTGTCATTCATATATATATGTGACCATCCCATGCAAACATACCCAAACCCCAACTTTATGATATGGTGGTCTTGAGAATGGAAATAAAAATTTAGCATTGTCAAACTCTTTAAAATGTAGGAGATTGTATTCACTTACTAACTCATTTTAATGTTAGTCACACAAGATTACAGGGAATTTTGTCGGTGTTGGAAGAAACAGGCAGGAGTCTTTCTGACCATATTGTACACATGTATTTGACTTTTAAAAACAACTGGAATAAAAATAATTGTGTAACCATTGCAACAAGTTTTGTAGTTGCTGAGCTAACATGGCTGGGGAAGTTTAATTTTCCTATTCTTACTGGTTTTGTGCAAATTAAATTCTTAACACTAACTATCTTAGATTAACTTTGGTGTGTGTCCTTTTTATAAGGAAAAAAAAAAAAGGAAACAGTGCTGGCATGATGATGACTGTTCTCAAAGGTAAAACACACGCAAAGCAAATTGGCCAAGGTAAGGACTGTAGATTAGCAGAGGAAAGTATGCTTCTGACGATAATCAAGTGTATTTGTTTAATAACAATACTTGCCACTACTACCGTTATGACCTTAAGTTTTGAAGTGCTCATTTCCTCCCTGTACTGTTTGCCACTCTATAAAGTGTGGATATGGTTGAGAACAGAGAAGATAAGAGTGATCCCAGAGATTAAAGGAGACATTCTCAGGCAGGGGAATATGGTTGTGGTGAGTGGGACCAGTAGATGAATGTGACATGATGGGAAAATGACTAGCAACTCTGGCAGGACAGTGTTGATGGAATGATAGGCAGAGGCTCACTAATTCACTTAACAGGACAATTCATGGGGGTAGTGTCTGGAGTTCCTTGCACAGGTGAAGGTGAATGTGATCTTTTTTGTAAAATATTTTGGTGGTTTGCTATTGGCTTGCCAGAAAGACTCCAGAAAGGGTGCTCTGGAGGTTCAGCTTTGAGAAGAGGGGTTTGGCCTCCACTGAGAAGAGATTTCAGGAGCACACCCAGTGAAGCAGTATCTTGCCACAGCTGTAAAGCCCACTTGTGATTTTCTAAGCTCTGTGTAATCAGACACTACAATGGTCATTAATTTGGATATTAAATGAGAAGCGTTGTACTTCTCTTTCTTCTGAAGCCGTCCTTCCTGCCTGGGAGTCTGACAAAGGGGAATTCAATGCATGGGGAAGCTATGAAGAGAACTGAAATGCAGGGCTTCTCTCATGTGCTAAAGCACTCAGGGTTCTTGAAGAACTTCATCTATTTTTTGGCCCCCCTCGGCTTTCTCCTGAGAAGGCAAAAAGCATCCGGAGGCAGAAGGGACTTGGCACCCACCTCCCCACATATCCCTCCCACACACACTGGGTCCTGGGCAAGCCGGCTGGGAGTTGGGCTCCCACCAACATCACAGAATCATAGATATTGGGTTGGAAGACACTAGTTAAAGACTATCTAGTCCAACCCCATACAGTGAGCCTGGACGTCTCCAACTAGATAAAGTTGCTCAGAGCCTCTTCCAATGTGACCTGAAATGCTTCCATGTATGGGGCTTCTACCACCTCTCTGGGCAATCTGGGCCTCACCACCCTCAGCATAAAAAGTGTCTTCTTTACATTTTAGTCTGATCCTACTCTCTTTTAGTTTGAAAACATCACCTCCTGTATTGCCATGGCTCTGCTAAAAAGTCTCTCCCCCCTCTTTCTTACAAGTCCCCTGCAAGTACGGGAAGGCCACAATAAGGTCTGCCCGGAGCCTTCCCTTCTCCAGACTGAAC
>WTSP01019724.1:0-13974 GCA_025331215.1 Actenoides lindsayi
AAGTAGCTGAGGCGCGTTGTGTAAGCGGTTTTTGGCAACTAACGTATATTCCGGTTTTCCTAAGTGGCAATTCGTGAAGCTTTTCGTACTTCATGAATAATTATAGAAACTTTTTTCTCAAAAAAGGCAATTCATACAGAGTAATTTTTATGTGGTGATCATGGGAAGAGGTAGTGTGCAAAATGAATGTTTTACATCTGGAAATTCAGATGTAGTGTTTTTTGTGGGTTTTGTTGTTTAGGTTTTTTTCTGTTTCTTTTCTACTTGCCTTATTTTGGCATCTTTGTAAATAGTATTCACATATTTAACAATGTTTTAATATTAAATACTATTTAGCCATATGTGTGGTGCCAATGGAATATAGTACGTGGACTTGCTCTAAAAGTGCTATTGATGAAGACCTGCTTGGAAATTTACAGTCATTACGTAGTCAGCTGAGGAGAACTGAAAAAAACCTGCAAACTGTTGAGGAAGAGCTTTCCAGGTAGGAGTGTGTTTGGGAGTAAGAATGGCCCGTCTCTTATGGTGTAAATCTGCCTTATTCATTGTAACGGACTATTGCAAGTAACCCCTTTTGAATACTCTTATTAAGCAATTTTAAAGTAGTGAAGAAAAAAGTGACATAGCAACTTTTTTACTCTCCATTCTAGCACTAGTACAAGTGAACATTACGGCCACTGCTTCGATGAGGCTGTAGACTTCTCTCTGGAGGACCTTGTTGAGCCTAATTGCAACTATCAGTGCTTTTCCAACTGTAAGAAGAATGTTGGTAAAACATCTTGCCAGGATTTGCAAAGAAAATCCAAAGTAAATATTGCACTTCATTACTTATTTTGATTACTTTGGTTTTCTATTCTTTGCTATGCTTAGGAATAATTTTTTTCCTTTTAGGGCTTGGAGTTTATACATGCTAGCGTTACACAGTTATATAAAGGGAGCTCTTTTAAATGTAATATGATTTAAATACATTTGTTCTGCAGAGTTTCCACTGATGTATATCTTGCTTACATAATCGTGTAAGTGTGTGTAAAACTTTTTTTTATGTCTAGTCTTCCTCGGTATCCACAACTTCTGATAAAACTGTGGAAGAAAATGAACGTCTTAAGGAGAAGTTGAATGCCCTTCATGAGCAAAATGCATCTTTGACTTCTCAGAACCACCACCTAAAGAACAGAGTGGAAACAATGAACTTTGAATTGGTGCAGTCAAATACAAGAGTACGTATCTTTAGTGTATTCATCAAAAAGAAAAACAGCCCTCAAATGGAAAAAAACCTGCCCCAGTGACCACAACTTCTGATTCTAACTCCAAGCAGAACGTGCTATTTTTTTGTGTTGTCTTAGTCTATCTAAATTCAGTATTTAAACTTTAATGTTCTATTTTTTTTCCATAATATTCAGCATTAATCTTGGAGCAGAGTAGTTTGGAATCTATTTCTTCATGAGCAAAACAACTATATTAATTATGAATTCTATCTATTCATGTTCCAAAGTTGAATCAAAAGCCAGTAAGTCATGGAATGAAGAATACTTTATGTAAGAAAATAGGTCAGTAATGTATGTAGTACTGTGCGTTCACATGTATGAGCTACATTAAGAGTAAAGTGTTGACCTTTCAGGTTGGATTAATACTGCTATTTTTAAAAAGTGAAGGTGAGTTAGAAAGAAATATTTTATATAATAAATCATTACTAATTTAACATATGCTTGTATGTACCGTTTTTTCAGGACAACTATATTCTTTTTGGCTTATGTAACATAAATAAAACATAGCTATGCTTAATTCTTTTTGTTTGAGATTATATTATCTCGACAGTACAAATAAGTAGATAAACAAAATATTTGACTGTCTGGCTTGGAAAGAACAAATAGTGGAATATAGACTTTTGAGGAAAAGCAAGAGACAAGATCAACATATAAAGGAATAACTCTGTTAGACACCGTATCACACTGGAATGTTGCTAGGGAACTGGCAGGATGCTAAGAGAAAATTGGAGGTCAGCTTGTGTAGATGAACAAGCATCTTCTACAGTAAGGTTAAGAGCACTGTCATTCAGTAAGCAGATTGGTTTTATGTGTCTCATCTGACAGGTATATATGCAAGTGTTAATGAACCCCCTAATATGTTTGTATTTCAGATTTCTTATCTTGAATCAACTTTGGGTACAGGTTTAGTCAGTATTCCAAAGCTGAAGGAACAGATTGTACACTTGAAAGCAGAAGTTTCAGCTCAAGACAAAATTCTGAGGTAATAAGTGTACTTTTAAATCAACATTGTATTGTGATCTGCTTGCTAGTCCACTCTCTTCTTGGATATGACCTAATTTCCAGTAATGTGTGGGTAATGTAATCTGGGCCTTGGAACTTTCATTTCAGAGCCATATGTAGGAGGAGAGAGGTGTTTTATTTTGTACTGAGTGTAATTTCAAGAAATGGAGAAAATATAAGAAGGACTGGTAAAAGAAACCCGTTTATTATGTATGCTAAACACAAATGAGCCCTTATAACTGGCTAGAATGATTGTATGCTACATGACTGCATATCTTATGGAGTAAAAAGCTTACATATTTTCATACATGACTGTGCAGTATGTAGCATCAAGGATTCTCACTTGGAGTACTGCGTCCAGCTCTGGAGCCCCCAACACAAGAAGGATAGGGACCAGTTGGAATGGGTCCAGAGGAGGGTCACGAGATAAGAGGGCTGGAGCACCTCTCCTGTGAGGACAGGCTGAGAGAGTTGGGGTTGTTTAGCCCAGAGACCTTATTGTGGCCTTCCAGTATTTGAAGGGGGCCTACAAGAAAGGTGGGGAGGGACTTTTTACAACGGCATGTAGTGATAGGATGAGGGATAAGAGCTTCAAACTGGAAGAAGGTGGGTTTAGATTAGAAATTAGTAAGAAGTTCTTTACTATGAGGGTGGTGAGGCACTTGGAACGGGTTGCTGAGGGAAGCTGTGGATGCTTCATTGCTGGATGTGTTCAAGGCCAGGTTGCTTTAAGCGATCTGATCTAGTGGGAGGTGTCCTTGTCCATGATGGGAATGTTGGAACTATATGATCTTTAAGGTCCCTTCCAACCTAAACCATTGTATGATTAATCAGGGCAAATGAACAAATAAAGCTAATATAATCAGTGCCCAGAGGCTGTCAGGAATACATACTTGGCTGTCAGTTTATCTTACAACCTCATCCTATATAATAGTCAGTTAATATCTCAATAGTCTGTCTTCACAAAAAAAAAAAAAAAAAAAAAAAATTAAAAAAAAATCATGTTGTTTCCCACATGTATCCTGACCAGTCATTTCCGTTGCCAGACAAATGGTGGTTTCTATGTTCAGATCTCACGGCACAAGGTCAGCCGTCTGGGTCCTTGGCAGTCTTCACACGATGCCTATTGATGGAGTTTGGACACCACTCCAGACTGAAGACATAATTCTGGGGAGTCTGGAGACTACAGGTGCTCCAAACCTAGTTTTGAGAGCTGCAGCATGTTTGACAAGTGCTTCTTAAACATCATGTGCAGAAAAGAAAAAAATCTAATTTCTTTACATAAAAGTTTCTGCTTTTTAATTATGCTTTGTTTATTTGCCAGAGATGCAGAAGATGAACTAGATCAAAGCCGGAAAACAGGAATGGAAAGAGAAAACATGTTGCAAAGATATAAAAAGGACTATAAGAAACTGAAAATGGAGTTAATTGAACGAAGCAAGCAAGGAAAGAGGTAGCTAAGTAATTTTAATAAATTGAATGCAGTATAATAGTGCATAACTGTTTATTTCCAATGTTAGAATTACTTCTCTGCTTTAAGGATTTTTTTTTTTTAATTTAAATGCACAACTTGTATGTGAAGATACTTGTTTAAATAGACACTTTTTAAATCTTGAAATTTGCTGGTAGTTGCAGGCTGATATAATACACTAGCAACCAGTTTATCACCCGTTTTTTCCCTTCGGAATAGAGGTACTGCAGTGGAGAGCTGAAATGTATCCAGAAAATATTTTTCCTGAATTATTTTTACTTTGTCTTGCAGAAACCTACAACGTATGTTCAGTACTCAGTATTCAACAGTACTGAGTGCTGTGTTTTTGGGGGTGGTGTGAGGAAAGTGATAGAAGCACAACTTAATAAAGAACTCTCTTTTTTTATGTTATCCTTAATCTTATCTGTCTATATGATACTGTTGAAGAGGATGCTGTAATCCCATCCCATCCCAATCCCCATTTCCCTTTTCTGCTGCCTCCTTTAGCACAGTGGTTGTGTGGCTACTGGGAGAGTGAGTTTGTTTGGTTTGTTGGTTTTTTTAACCATTGGAAGTTACCATATACAATTCTATCACCTCAAAAATATAATTTTAAAGAGATGATAGGAATAAATAAGATTCCTATCTGCCCAATTCATTTAGCTGTATTACCTGGGGCAAAAACTGACTGAAATAATGACTTAGGAAAGCATTTCTTGTCCCTTTTTAATGCAAAACCTGTGTTTGGCTTCTCTCTCTGCCTATGAAATTACCTCTGACCTTCCTATATCTAGACAAATGGAAATACTGCAGAGCTTGTGCTACTGTTGAATAAACGTGTTGATTTATGTTCGCTGCTGATTCAGAGCATGAGGGCTTGGAACTAGCTGTATTTTGTTGCTAGTTGCAAATATAAGTATTTTGATACTTCAGAAAAACTGAGCCTATGCCAGGTGTTGGGCAACCTATGGCCTTATGGCTAGTTTTAACAATTATCACAGTTTGCTTTTCATCAGTAATTACAATCACTTACTATTCTTTGGCCAAGCAAACTCAAGTGCTTTAACTCTGCTTTGTTTTTTATTCTGAAATCGCTTTCTCCCCTTCTCTGAATACTTTTACCATCTCCAAATGGGCGGTGATCCTCAGAAGGAGAAACAGCAATTTGAGGGTAGGCTGTACTTGGAGGAGGTGCTTGCCCCATTCTCACAATTCGCTTACTGGAAAAGGAGTAGATGTTACTGAGCAGTGGCAATTCTTGTGTGTCTGTGTTGGGTGTCCTGAACAGACTGTACACCTGAGCTGTGCTGAGCTTACTCTTCCAACTTCTTCCGTAGTGAGTGATGACAGGGGAAAGTAAGAAAGGGGCAGGGGTGCAGAGTGATAGAACCAAATAGCAGGCAGTCTGGGTTGCTGCTTTGAGCAGTTGCTTACCTTATATCATCCTAGTCTCACCTTCATTTACTATTATTCATGCCATTTCTCCAGTATCCTCCAAATTATTTATCCTTTGATCAGTTCCTGTCAATCTCACCATAATTCCATCATGAGAGCCTGCTTCTTTTCTACTTCCCTTTAAGCAGTTTGTGTTATAAGGAGCACCTCTGTCTGCTGCTTCCTTATTTATGCTATCTCAGTCCCTAAAACTGGCTTTTACTGGTATGGACAAGAGGATGCTTTGAATCAAACCCCTTTTGAAGGGAAATCAAAAGTGATTATTTTTACATTCTTAGTCTTAATGAAATTTTGTTTGTTAATATGCAAAAATGGTATTTAAAATCCATATATGCCTCAAATAAAACTTTCATCTAGGGCTTGGAAAGTTGGAAGAAGTTGCCTGGAGCAATTAATTTAGTAGTGAATTTTAGGAACTGGATGAGATAGTTACATAATGACTGAGATTTGTGATTTTTAAAATTGGTGTGCTTCCTTGAAGAGCAGAACAGCAAAGAAATGAAGCTTTGTTGAATGTGGAGGAGCTGACAAGAGCTTTCAAAAAGTATAAAGAGAAAATAACTGAAAAATTAGAAAAGGTAAGAGTTTTTTCTTCACTTGTTTTTGCCATGCTGTTAGGATTTTGCTTCTTCCACTAAGCTAGGTAGCAAACTGCAATGGGTTCACCTGTGGGTCAATTGTTTCTGCTTGTTGGTGTCAAAGCCCTAAGAGGTGGGACAGGGTAAACAACTGTTGGTGCTGATAATATCAGTTATCCAGTTTTAAACTGTCTTCACCCAGACTGACCAGTATGCATCTTTGAGGTATCCTAATAGTGCTGCTGTCTCTTTTGTCTCATGCTTGGCAGCTGGGAATTTTACATTTTAAAAGTATATGATCCTTTAAAAAGAACTCTTTTGACTCCATTTGTATAACCTGTTCAATGAAACATGAGCTAGAGAAGAGCTAAGATGAAAACAAAGTAATCTCCCCAAATTCCAGTGGTCAAAATTCGTAATGCTTCTTGCCTTGTGGGAGGAGAAAACACAGGCCTGAGACAGTTAGCTCTTGCAGAGAGTTGTTAGTTGATGTGGCTTTTCTTGCGGAAGTAGATTCCCGACCATAAATATGCCGTACAATGTTAAACCAAAATAACATTACTTTTTCCCCAAAAGGCAGAAAAAAAAGAGAACTTCTTTGCCCCTTTTCTTCACAACAGTGAGCAATAGAATTATCTACAGGCTTACTAGAAAGAAAACCAGAAACAGCATAGTGTTTACAGTATTCTTTTTAAAAATTCTGTTGGCCAATGAAGCTTAGATTGTTGTTATACAGTAATGAAAAAAAATTTTAACCTTTTTAAGGTTAAAGCTGAAGAAGTTGTCTTGGGAAAACGTTTGTTTAATTGTGAAAAAGAAAAAGAGAAGTTGAATGAAAAATGTGTCGGCTACAGAAAGGATCTAGACATCCTGGAAGAGCAATTAAGGTAACGCAAAGGCTTCTGAGAATTGCTGTGTAGTTATTTGACAAGAAAATGCACATTACAGCTGTCACTGTGAATGTGCTGCTCAGGTCGCGTAGTTCTAATCGGGACTGGCGCCAGTGAGCACTTAACATCAGTACTGGCAATACAACAGACAAATCATAATAGTAAACAGGTAACAAATGTTATTCTAAATTATTTCCTATAACTAATCCTTAAAAGTTTTAATGCCACGTGCTGCCACATATTCAAAGTAACAAGCAACATCACGACAAGCCTTCTGGGAGCATAGGTTCCCTTTGCTCGCACGCTGCTTCTGCAGGGGCTGCAAGTACTCGGGCTTTACGTATCCCTGTTCTGCTGCCTGCAGCCTGCTCGCGTGCGTGCCGATGAGAAAGCACCCTGTGAGTTCTCTTGCACTGCCAGCGTGTGCAAGTCTCTACTTGTTGCACACCATGTTGTCAGTCCATAGCTAGAATGAAGGATACTCTTGGCATGTGATGGTAAGGCTGCACTCAGGCCTGAACAGAGGTGGTGATGCTGGCTGCAACTTCAGGAAGTGTCAAAGCTGGTTCTGACCACCACTCTGTTCACACTCTGAAGTCCTTTCCCACTGTTACAAATTTTTATGCTCCTTGTATGTTTCTTGTCAAGCTGAACCCTCCTTTGTTTCAGAAGTCTTTTGGTAATTCCCTTATTACTTTAATGAGGGAAGGTAACCATCAGCTGGTTGTTTTTAATAGGTTCGGGCAGTTTTGGGTGTCCCCTTCACATTCATGTCCACACTCACATTCCTGTCTTAACAACTGGGTTTTAGGCCACTTTGGCAAGGGTGGGCAGTGTGTGAGCACCCTTACACTAGCTTGAGCCTGTTTAATAGCTTTCTGTTGCTGATGGGGAGGGGGTCTTTCTCCTAGACTGCCCTCTTTTGTTTGCAAATTGCACTGGGTTTGACACTTGTCAGGACCTTTGCTGAGCTAATTCAGATTCCTAAATCAACAGGTACCCAAAAAAGTAAATAATTTGTGATGGGCTAAAAATACATTAGTCTCACTGTACAGTAAGATATAGGGGAGAAAAAAAATAGGACCTTTCCCTCTCTTGTCAGTAGCAGAATGCTGTATTAGCTCACTCTTAGTATATTATCTTAATCCATTGTGATTTTAGGCATTATATAGTTATTTTATTCTGTTCTTAAGTTTCCTTGGCTTCAACTCAGTTAAAGCCACTTTGATATATTTCCTACCAGTGACTCTTCTGATAACGCTTGAAACTTTAAAAAATTGCTTAAATGAGAAGTATTTTATTCGCTCCTTTTGTTTGTTGGTTGCAGTTTGCATCTGGGTCCTAAGGAACAGTGGAAGCCTAGTAAAGTAGTGAAAACTTTTCTGTCCTTTTTATAGAACTAATACTAGATTTTTAGAGGGAGAAAACTAGTAAAACAGTTTAGTTATGACATGTTCATCTAGTTCTTTTAATAATGAAAGTCCTCTATGTTGAGCTATACCTTTTAAATGGATATACCTTTTTAGGCAATTAAAGGAAGAGAATCATAGCACAAAAGAAGAAATTAAGACTCTAGAGGCAAAGAACACTGAAATGGTATCAATGCTGACTCAGTCTGATCAGAAGATCATTGAGCTTGAGAGTGAACTGAGTCAAAAAGAAATAGTACTTCAAGAGAAAAATGCTCTAATAAGTGAAAATGCAGAGCTGAGAGCACTTACTGCACAGCAACGTAACTGCTTGAAATTATGCCATCAAGAAATTGAAGACTCAAGGGAAGAGCTCAACATACTAGAAACCATTATTTCCCAGTTGTCTTTAAGTACATCTGAAGAGGTACAGTAACTGATACATCCTTAAAAACTGTGTTATGTTTCTTAAACAGCTGACATTGCATGGAAATTCTGTGACGTTCTTGAGAAATAATCTGTGTAAAATATCTTTGTTTTTCAAGATGCATGGATTACATGTTTTCTGAAATATTTTATTTTTGTCTTATTAAAGAAAAAGGAATAGATGCTTTGGAATTGATTAATTGGCAAGCACTTAAAACGACACTCTCTGTTCCTCTGCTCTATGTATTGATTCTTCAGATGTCTGTGTATTCTCTAAAACATTGATGTCCAATTATATGATCCAGAGGTTCTGAGTAGAACAGTATATTACTCATATGGCAGACACATTGTGTCACTCAGAGTCAATGTGTGAGTCTCACCAACGGAGAAATTACAGTGGGACTGAAGTTTGTAGGGATTTTTTTTTTAATTTTTTTTTTTTTTGCAGAGAATGAGAAGGCACACCTTCTCTGGCTGTGAGTGAACTTTTGTTTTACCAGGATGAACCCTGGCTTATGAGCCTGAAGCTTGTACTAGTGAAGTTTATCACTAAACAGACTGTGATTGGGAGAGTCATGTAAAAAACCCTGAAGTTGTGAACTGATTGGGGTTACTGGAGGAAGTGTTTGGGAAGTCAGGAAGGGCGAGAGAGACCAATGAGGTTATGAGTACAGATTGCATCAGATACCTTTATTTTTTTAAGTACAAATATGAGTAGCTGTAATGAAAACAGAATCAGAAGTATGTTTTCTGTACGATTTTGGAATTGCCAGAGTAATTTCTGTTGACAAGAACGTAGTAATTTTGTATAAAAATGATACTTTGGGCAGCTATGACCATAGAAATTTATTTGGAAAAACCTTAAAATTTGTTGTCCCCTTACACTTTTATTTTTCTGGAAAAAAAATGGAATTATTCTAGTCATTTAATGAAATATTCAGAAGCCCTTTGTAACTTAAGGAATAAAATGGTATGAAAGGCACTCATCAAAATCTGAAAGGAAGCGTGATGTGTGAAGCTGAAAATGTGGAATTACTGATAGTGTCTCCATTTAATTTTTCACAGCAAAAATGTTCATGCTTCAGTACTGGTACAAAGATACCTAATAGAATGGTCTCAGTTTCTGAGGGCCTTAATGTCTATAATTTCTGCTAATGTGAGACAAACCTGCGGTGCTCTGCAAGCACCTACTTAGGAGAATAATTTTAATGATCAAGTTATCCAAACTTTTAACATCCTGGCATATATGTGTTAAAATTCATATGCTATTATAACACATGAATTAAACGTGCCGTGAAGCAATAACAAGTTGATTTTTGCATTGATTTTGTTTTTCCCTTAACTTGAAGTTTAAATGGCACTACTTGAAACAGCAGCTATCCAGTTCCTCGACAAAAGAAGGCCTCTCTGACTCTTCTTGTGACTTGAATAAGCCTTTGATTGCAGACCTCAGGTATAACTTTCTATTTACTGAATTATGGTAATAGGCAGATAACAAGGTGGTATTGGAACCAGTATGTAGAAAGCATATTAAATAATTGTATCTTTCTTTATAATAGCATTAAACTGGCAATGAAAGAAGCAGAAATTCAAAAGCCACATGGAAATTTAACTATCTGTGCTGGAGCTGAGCATCTTTCTAATGGTAATGAAGGACAAGAAAATAGCAGGTTATGTGTCCTGGAAACTGAGCTGGTCAAATTGATCAGAGATCAAGGAGGAGGTAAGCTTACTGAAATAGCTGTGTAGTTTTGTCTGATTAATCCACAGAATAGGAATTTTTGGTAGGGTAGTTAACAGATATGGTTTGGTTGAGCAGGAAGCATTTTGCCACCTTGGAATTCTGGAAATTGTCATGTTCTCCAGGTGCAATATTCTTCTTCCTTTTGCAAGTTAAGTTACTTGTTCAGCAACATCCAAGCTATGACTTGTGTTGAAATAGAACCATGGATTTTTTTTCTTTCTGCAGGTTATGCAAAGGTGTCTATATTTTCTTCCATTCTTTTTTCTTTATCCTGCTGTTGCATAATTTCTGCAGTCATTTTGGTGATAACAATTAGGACTGATCCATGAAATTACTTCTGTCAAGGTTTAGGGTCAGGACAGCCCACTAGACTTACAACAGCCACTCTATTTATCTCCCTCCCTCCCTCCTGAAAGGGTAAAAGAAAGGGAATAGGGGAGAGACACAAAGTAACACTGCTCTCAGAAACAAAATTGGTTTATATACTAATCCTTGATAGTAGTTCTAACCGTTGGCTGTTACCACTTCTAGAAGCAGACACTGCCTGTGAAAATATGCTGTTAACTTGAGAAAGTACACTTAGAAGAGATTGAGCTGAAAAGTAAAATCACTGAACAAAATTAGTCCTGTTCCATTGCAAACATTTTTCGGGTCACCTATATAATGTTGCTGCCTTCAATATTCCACCCACACCCTGCCTGCACCCTCCCCCCCAGGGAGTTTGTTATTTATTTGGGAAGAAGGATTTGTTTGTTTTCATGAGTCACAGCTTTCAGTTATAAATACACAGTAGTCAGAAAAAGGGTTGTTTATGTTAGTTCAGTATACCACCATTAAATCGTATTTCTCCTCTCTTCGGTTTGTGTGATTATTTGCTTGAGTGCTGTTTTTGATGTTCCTTTCTAAATTAATCTTACATTCAGTTTTTCTACTTCAAGAGAGGAGAAAATGTCAACAGTTGGAACTTATCAGCAAACAATTTGAAAAGGAGAGGCAAAGATTCCAGAAAGAGATAAAAGAGTTGTGTGCTAAACTGAGAAAAGCAGATGATGAGAACTCTTCTTTGAAGACCAGCATGGCTCAGAGAGCCAGTCAGTTTCAAATCATACAGGAAGATTTACTGAAGAAGGCTTCAAAAGCTAGTAGCTTAGAGAGAGAAGTAAGTTTTTAGCAGCACTTAAAAAAAGTCACATTGTTGTTTAGTTCAGTAATCAAAGATTTTTATTTTTTTTTAAGACCATACTTATGGAAAGACTGCAATTACCATATTAATTTTAAAATTTGTCTTGTTTAAGAAAAATTGGAAATAAACTTTTGAGCAAGCAGGAAAAAAAAAAGATAGCGGCCTTAATTTGTTAGTTGTCAGAAATCTCATTTTAAAGCTGATGTAGTTAGGGTGCTTTAACACTAGTATTTTGATTTGTTATGTAGAAAATGTGCACAGTTTTGTTGCTTTGGTATGGTTGAATTAATGTGTAGTCTTAAGAAATAGATGTTGAAGGAACAGCTGTATTTTTCCTCACTAAATGTTAGCACAGTTGCCAGAGATCAACATCATTACCAGAGAGTCCCAAAAGAGAGAAATTAAGCTTCAGCTATCTCTTATCTGGTTGAACAAGTTGAAATGCTAATGTTTACATTCTCGTGCTAATAATGTGTTTATAGAATTCCAGCATAATGGGATTTGCAGTATTTCCTAATAATGGCCATAAATGTTATAAATCTCTAATAGCTGATTTGCTCATATGGCACTGATAATTATAATGAATTGGATAAATTTGAGGTAAATTGTCCTGAATTAGTCTCTGTAAGTAAAAAGTTTAATAGATCATACAAAAAAAAAAGCAAATAAATAATTACAAGTACTAGGAAATAGTAGTAGCTAAAATGGAATGGCTAGTAAGAAAGTATTTATAAATACTTGAATAAACCCAAAATTGTTGTCCTCATGCTGTTTTGTGCCATATTTGATTTCAGATAACAAAGAAAACTTCTCAAATTTCTTCACTTGAGAAACAGTTGGAAGAAAAAACTACTGCTTATTCCATTGCTGCAGCAAGAAACACTGAGTTGGAACAGGAACTCACGGTACGATGTCTTCAGTGTGAAACTACATTTATGTAAAAAGACACCAATGAGATTAAAGTTTAATGTAAACTGTACTATTCCACATATTCAAAATGGATTGACTTTCAGATCTGCTAAACAATCTGTGCAGTTTTTAGACAGTGCAGTTTTTAAAAAGTGAATCTTGATTTGAATAAAACATCCCTCTTTTCCTGCTTTAAAACATGGTAATTTATTAATGGACGTATTACTTTCTACTTGTGATATGTGCAATGAAAATCTGGTCCTATTGAAATCAATTGTATCATTGCCATCTATTTCAGTGTGTGGTGGTTTGTCCTTGGCTGGATGCCACGTGTCCACCAAGGCCCCTCTACCCCTCCCTCCCTCCTCCTCCTCTCAGCTGGACCAGGGGGAAGAAAATAAGATGAAACTCATGGGTTAAGACAAAGGCAGTTTAATGAAAAGCCATGCAAGGCCACGCATAGAAGCAAAAGAAAACAAAGATTTATTCTCTGCTTCCTATCAGCAGGCGCTGTCTGGCCCCTTTTTGGGAAGCAGGGCTCCAAATGTGTAGCGGTTGCTCTGAAGGACAAGTTGATGGTGTTCCCCCCTGACTTTTTTTTTTTTTCTTCTAGCTTTCATTGTTAAGCTGATATCATAGAGTATGGAATATCTCTCTAGTCAGACTGGGTCAGCTGTCCCAGCTGTGTCTCCTCCCAAGATCTTGTCCACCCCATTCCACTGTGGGGGGGACAATGTTGGAAAACCAGCCTTGGTGCTGTGTGAGCCCTGCCCAGCAGTAGCCACAACACGGGTGTGTTATCAGCACCTTTCCAGCTCTCAACGCAAGGCACAGCACTGGGAGGGCTACTATGGGGAAAATTAACTCCAGCTCAGGCAGACCCAATACAGGTCCTCACACTATTACTCATTACTGATCTTCCATGTAGGTGGTGAGCATGCTGAGACTAGTAGAGCAATCAAAAGAGACTTTAGAGCCTTGGGATGACTGGTGAGAGAATCCAGGAAATGAATTATCTTTTCTTCTAGTCGTAGGCAGCGACACTGGATTAAACAGGCAAATGCAGTCTATTAATACATGGCTTCATAGCTGATGTCACTAACAATTTTGCCTTTTTAACACTGGGATGACCTATACAGCACCAGGCTTGCTGGCATGAAATGGGAGCCACCTTTCTCAAAGGGGGAAGAGAGTCTTTCCACAAGAGATTGCAGGGCTGATTGACAGGGCTTTAAACTATATTTGAAGGGGGAGGGGGATGTAACTGGGCTTGATAGAGAGGCCCCTGGGTGTCATAGCCCAGCACTGGTAGGGCAGCGTGCTAGTGTTTTTGAGAAGCATAAGATCTTCCACCCCTCAAGGGCAAAAACTATACGCTCAACCCCCTCTCTGAAATGCTGATACACCAATGCACACAGCATGGGGAATAAGCAGGAGGAATTGGAGATCTATGTTTGGTCGCAGGGCCATGATCTCATTGCAATTACTGAGACATTGTGGGATAGCTGACATGACTGGAATGTTGTCATGGACAGTTATTTACTTTTTAGGAAAGATAGACCATCAAGGTGAGGCAGTGGAGTTGCTCTTTATGTGCGTGAGCAACTGGAATGCATTGAGCTCTTCCCGGGGTGTGTGTGTG
>WTSP01019724.1:14074-25294 GCA_025331215.1 Actenoides lindsayi
ACGGGTGTGTTATCAGCACCTTTCCAGCTCTCAATGCAAAGCACAGCACTGGGAGGGCTGCTATGAGGAAAATTAACCCCGTCTCAGTCAGACTCAGTGCACAGTGAAATACATGTAAATAAGTAATAAATTAAAAAAAAGTATTCTACGTGGTAATAAGTGAAGAAGGTGATCTACAACTCAGAGCACTGTAAATTCCAGTCTGAATATTGTTATACAAAATTATTGGTTTCAGAAAGAGGTCTAAGGTTGCTAGAAAAGGAAACTGTTTATGTGGTCCCTTTCAAATGGAAACCTGTATTTTCACTATTCCGTGTAAATACAGAATTTCTTTTTGTGTTGGTCAGAAGTTCCTTGCTCCAGTTGCTATAATCTGTGCCAGTAGTCCACCTTGGCAGACACCTTTTGTCTGTGCAGTGGCTGCAGTCAGTGGCATTCTGTACTGATGTTATAGGGCTGACATTTGAGATGAACCATGCTGTATTTTCTGTGGTATTCTTGTATCTAGGAACTTGATCATCAAATAAAACATTATTTAATATCACAGCTAAATATTTTTAAGTCCTTTTGTTGTTGCTCTTTCCTAGGGAAAAAACAGATGTGTTCGTGAGTTGGAAGCAACTATCAGTGAAAAACATGAGCAAATGAGTTCTGCTTTGGAAAAAGCAAAGTTGGTTCACCTTGAGCAGCATAAAGAGATGGAGAAACAGATTGAACTTGTAAGATGTTCCTTGCGTGCCAGTACGACTAATACTTGATAACTTTTTCTCTATGTTAATTTTGTCTTTTTAAGGTGACTTCCATCTTAGAGTTACTAAAAAGTTATATCTTCTCCCTACATTTCCTTGTTTTTAGTTTATTTTCTACTTAACACTACAAAATCTTCTGATTTCCCTCTGAGATATTCATGTACTTTTTTGTGCTTAACGGAAGAGAAATATGACTGGAGAAGAGTACTGTTCTTTGCCCACTAGGGTTAAAACTTGACAGCTTCTAACAATAACCTCTCACTTGCTGAACTTCTGCCAGCCTGAGCCTTATGAGCATCTGTCTTCAGGGAGAACTGTCAGTAGGTTTTCCAGTCTTTAGAGAAGAATTCTGTTGCTTCATCTGATTAGAAATATAACTGCGGCTATTTTTAGCTGTTCAAGAAGCTTGTCATCTTCTACTAAAGAATGTGTGCATGTTTTACTGTCTTGGCTGATGACAGACAATTACACTCTACCTGCTCTCATTCTCTTGATTCTCCTGCTTTAAAATATTAAACATTTGGGATTTCTTGATCTTAAGACTGTGCAATACTGCTGACAGCAGGAATGTATTTACTTTTCATTCTTGAAGTGATGGGTGAATTGAACTGAATGACATATTTAGATGTACAAACTCTCTAAAAAAGCTTATTAAAGCAATGAACCATGAATTACTTATGGACAGCTTCAGACACAGCTGGAGAAGAAACATCACCAATTTATTGAACAAGAGAAAATAATATCTATTTTGCAACAAGATGTTATACGTAAACAACATCACATTGAATCATTGGATGGGCTACTGATAGAAAGCAGAGAGGTAAGGATGGCTCTTGACTTTCTTTAAATTCAAATCAAACATATCCTTAAACACAGGGGAAAAACTGGAGAAAATGAGGGATACTTATATTTTTGCTTCTTAATTCTTGTCTGAGTAATTGACTGAAACTAGTGTAGTTCCCAGCTACTACTACTATATATTGTACAAACTTTAATGATCTTTCATTATTTTCTATCTCAGCCCATGGTTTGCCCTTGCTTCTCGCTCTGAGCCAAGGAAAGATATCTGGATAAAGAATAATTGCATCTATTCTGCACTAGGCAAAAACCCAAGAATGTTCTGTTATGGCAGTGTTTTGTTCCTGTTAATAATTCCTGCTGCTGCAGAATACAAAGGGACACCTATCAGGAACAAAATTTGCTTTGGAGTATGACGTACACAAATACAGTATACAAGTAATCGTGGTTTAAATATACTGATCTTTTTTTTATTATTATTATCTTTTTCTCCCTGATTCTTAGTATGCGTTGTTATTAGTTAAATTACTGTTACTATATTTACATTTTGTTCTCTTGAATAAAAATATGTACAAACAGGAAATGGAAAATCAAAATGTCAAAAAAGATCAAGGATTGAAGATGCTGAAAAGTCAGTTGACAGAACAAACAATCAAAGTTAGTAAACTCTTTGTAATTTTAAATCAATAGTTTTAAATTTTGCAGTAATGATGTATTTCCTTTTATCCTCTATGGGAAAAACTATATTAAGGCTGCTTTATAGAAATTTGTCTCTCATAAATACTTTTCAGTCATTAATCTGAAGTCTTTTAATTTTTTATTTTTTTTTTCTTAAAGTATGGCAAAACCTGCAGTAAGAGATTACACAATGTACAATTGCTGTATAAAGTTACTACAGTTACAAACAGGGCTGATTTGTCATTGTATTCTTAAAGTAAAATGTTGTATAACAAATATAATATTATGTGTTGCTCTATATATGATGTGTATTTTATATATTTGTGGTATTATAATATTGGTAATGTTTTTAGCCATCTATATCTCTTCCTAGTGTTTGCCTGGTAAATAAGTTCCATGCAGCACTTGCAACAGTATTTTAATAAGTTATTGCCATATCATGATTTACCACAGACAGGTTTCAAACAGTATTAAATCTTCAGGGTATCAGTAAGAGAAGAAACTGGGGGCTTAGCTGATAGCATGTTCTGTCTGAACTTGTGTTGGACCAGTTTTCTAACCAAGTGACTTTGTAGTATTTGGAATGTTTTCCAGAGATTTAAAATTAAGACCCATTATCACTTCTCTCCAAAAAGCTCTTGACTTGGGTGGGGAGAGAGGTATACAATCCAATATGGTTTAGAAAACCGGTAACATTGAAAGCATTAGCTGATCTGCAGCTAAATTCAGCACAATTCTCATTGATGAGAAACTCAATTGCTGAATACTGAGTCTTAATTTTAAAATGTTTTAAAGTTTAAAACAGGTATGGAAAATTATGATAATAATCTTTATATTTCCTCTTTAGATTAATGTATTTTTTCAGACTTTACACAAAGATGTTTTTGAACACATTTTTTTTTAGACTAGTGAATAAAAACCATGCCATCCAATTTTAAGTGATCTGTTACATTCAACTAGGTGAGACAACTTGAGTCAGCACTAGGCATATGTAAGGAAGAAGTTGCACTGTATTTGAGTCAATCACAAGAAAATAAGGAGATATTTGAAAATCAGCTCCAAAAAAAGTCTGAAGAGGTAACAGCTTTTTTTTAACAATTCTTTTGTATTACAGAGAACACTTGTTATGAATTATTTTGTCTAAAAGTTTGTGAAGTAAGAGACAAAGCATTTCTTGGTTTTCTTCCTATTCACAGTTCCTGCTGCAAAAGGCTATACGTTTTGTGAGGATAAATCATAACTAAGAAACATTAGATAAGCTTAGGGAAAAAAACTACCAATATAAATTAATTGTTAAAAGAAGTGACAAAATCAGAATTAAGTGAAAGAAATTATTATCTTGGAAAAAAATAATTGAGGGAGCCCTATTGCAATGTAAACTTAGGTGCATGTAATTGTGTTTCAAGTATCTTAATGGAAAAGAAATCCTGGGCATAAGGAAACATTTACTTCAAGCCTGTGAGTTTTATCATACTTCCCACTACTAAATTAAATCAAGAAAGAATTATGTTTAAATGTTATTAGTATGAAGTTTTATTTGGGCAGATGCCTAACTACATGAACTACTTATCATAGTAGGCTGTTCATGTCAGCGCTGCCCTACCTGCTGAGAGATAGGCTTTAGTTAGCCAGAAATTACTAGACCCTGTAGGGGAGTAACTGGATGGACATCTATGGTCTGTGTTACACAGAAGCCTGTGATACTGCTGCTTTCTAAGCCCTGAGATCTGCTGTTCTTATACCACATATGAAGGGACTAGATGCTGTGTGAAAGCTAAGGGTAGAAAATGAGACTTTGTGATTGTGATCAGTTTTTTCCAAAGTAAGTGACAGAGTTGCTACTTCCACTTCGGAGTGTGCAGTTAGTGATTATTTTTTTTTAATTTTTTTTTTTCAGTTCCTTTCCTTTTTTTCAGAAAATTCTTGTCATTCATCACTGAGAAATCAGGTCATTCAACGTGTGAGAAGTTAGGCACTCAGAATTCCTGGTTTTTTATTGTCACAGAGGCAGGAAGAAATAAAGGGGAAGACAGAGAACAAAATCTGAAAGGAGAAAATAAGGATTTTCTGAGAAATAGAGTCAGAAGAGAGAATGAAAGAAGAGTAGTTCAGTGAATTACAAAAGAAAAATCTTTGTTACATATATTTTTAAAATACTGACCAGCTTATGTATATTTAGAAAGCAAGAAGACAAAAACTGGCGTTGATAAAGTTACTGTTACTACTTTCCTCACCTTATAAAGCACAACTTGGTGATGAATTATGAGATGTATTATGTACTGTTGAAACTGTAATGCAACTAAATTCAAAGACAGAAGTTTTTATGAATCATAGGTGTGATTCTGTGAATGAAGATAATAGCTGATGCAAGTGCAATTAAAAAATGTTTTATTGTAATGTAAAATAAATGTATTTTCAGGTTCATTATTTACAGAAAGAAATAAAACTAAAAGATCAGAATATTCGGGACACAAGTGAACAAAATATTCTCCTACAACAGACTTTGCATCATCAGCAGCAAATGTTACAGCAAGAAACTATTAGAAATGAGGAGCTGGAAGACAATCAAATTAAACTTGAAAAACAGGTACAGGAGGGTGAGAAGTGTCTGCATAAAGACAGATATTTAAATGCTTTCATATGTTTTTGTAGTACCTTTAAAATCTGAATGTTTCTTTGATAACTGAGTTGACAGATCTTATTTTAGATAAATCTAAAATTATCTGAAATAAAGAGTTCAGAGGTTTGTTTTGTCTTAAAACAGGTTCTATGCTATCAGAAAGTCTAGCTAGCAAGAGAGTGCCTAAATACTTGAAACATCAAAGCCTAGACTGCAATTGAGGAGAGGTGTATTGAAATTCAGAAAGTTGAATCTTGTTATATTTCATAGAAACTATTTGTCTTTCAAATGTGTCTGCAAAGCTCTTGTCCTAAATTGTATACAATTTTAGACTATAAAAAAAAATGTTTTGTTAAAATTTTTGCTATGTGAGTTGCAAGATAAGGATGTGTATTTCTCTGCTATGTAACTTAAAAGTACCAATGCTTTTTAAATACCATTTTTAAATAGGTATCCAGTTTGGAACAAGTGCTTCAGAAGCAGAAAGCACATGCAGACTTTAAGTTGAGAAAGGTAGAGGAGAAATTTCACCGAGCTGCTCAGGAAGCAGCTTTAAACAGACAGATGGTGGATGAACTTAATAGTACAATCAGGTAAGTTTAGAATAACTGAGAGAGATATTCTGCAGATACACAAATCAATAAGAAAGATTGTTGTCTGAAATAGTATTCAACTATGTAGTCATACAATTCAGTCTCCGTATGAACAAAGAGTGGAAATCAGAAGGGAGGTTTCTAACTAGTGGAGGCAAGAGTTTCTGGAACAGTCTTCCAATGGAATTAACTGTGTCCTGGCAAGGTATTTAGCCTTAAGATGGCACTTCATAATGCAATTAAATTCATAAATATATCAAGTTCCTTGTAATTCTCGGTAGTAGATTCTAGGAGGGGCTTGGTAGTGTTAAAGAATATGGCTCTGATTGCAAGAAAAGCCTGCTTAACTTGACTTTTTTATTCCTATTTTACTTCGGAGTGCTTGTTGTCGTAGAGCTTGTAAGGATGTACGTATGTCCCTTTTGTTATTCCAAGTTTCATTTAGTTCTGGTTGCTTCTTCGATTTAGACAAATTAAACTGGAGATGGATCAGTGTAAGAATGAACTTACTGGTATGGAAAAAGAAGTAGTGCAATTAAAACGAGACTGTGAAGACAAAGCAATGCAGATAAATCAGCTGGATATTACCTTGGAAGAAGCACAATCCGAACTCAGTGAAAAGGCAAATGAAGGTAATTTTGCAATTTTGTTTCCCAGACGTCCTTTTGTCATGCTATTTCTGTCTGTATTTACTTTTTTGCTATTTCTCCTGTTGTTTTATAATGAAGGCCATGAGAGTAAAAATATGAGGATATTGATGAAGGAGTTAGTAATTTTATTTTTTTTTTTAAGTGTTGGTAATTCCATAGTTTTTAAAAAACACACACAAAAACCCCAAACAAACAAAAACCCCAACAAACCACAAACCTACTCTTCCACAAACAAACCCCTCCACTGCCAAAACCTCAAAAAAACTCAAACGTATTTTAACATACCTCTGCAAATTCTCACTTTACCCCATGTGAAATTAATCAGTAGTTTCCCCTGTAGATTGGTAATGCAGGTTCTTAGTGTGGTAATCAAACAAGACACATAGATTTAATAAAGGCATATGTTATTCGCAAAATTTCGTCGGTTTGAAAGAAACAGAAAACTCCACAAGAGATTATGAATATAACAAACTTTCCAATCCCTCCTCCTCCATTTAATTTTACCATTGCTTTAAACTTGAGGCATACTAGCAATTCTGCATGCATTTTCCATGGCACTACATATTCAGTTACTATGTGTCTCTGTCCTTTCTCCTTGGCTAAATGTTTTTAGATACATCCTCGTATTTCAAGTCCTTTGTAGATTACGAGCTGAATAAAGCCAGCGAAGATTTAGGTGCCATGAAAATGTTGTTGTATAACCTCAGAAGTCATTGTTATTCTAGATTTTCATAAAAATACTGGAAAATTGCTTATGACCACAAGTGCTTGTAGGTAGTGGCGTTCTATAAAGACTGACTCACTGATCAAACATTTTGTGTTTCGTGGTGCATGTGTGTGTGTGTCTCTGTGTCTCTGTGTAAAATAGTGAATGATTTAGAAGATAAATTGCTTCAAAGTGAGACTTGCCACAGGGAAGCCTTGCAGAAAATAGCAGAACTAGAATCTGCATTACAGAATGCCAATGAAGAGTTAAAAATCACTTTAACACAGCTTCAGGAATTGCAAGATACATTTAAGACCGCACAGTCCTCTCTGGAGGAGAAGCATGTTGCTGTTGTGGATCTAACGACTGAACTCAGGTAAGCTGGTATCTTATCCATCACGAAAACTTAGTTGTGTTAGTTTCTTCCTTAGGGATAGCAAGTAGTTTGAATAGTCTTTTCTTTATCTTCTTAGCAGCTGTCTATAATTTTTAGGTGGTGTGTGGTGGCTGTAAGATAACTTGAAACAGTAGTTCCTCAGCTCACTTTTAATTTCTAAAAGCGGTGATGAATTTCGTTTTTGGGAATTTTAAAATCTGCTCAAATGATTTTCTGAATCCCAAAGTTGTGAAATAATTGTAAGAGGAATCACTTTCTTGTATAGAGAAATTGTCCTCTTTCCTTTCTCACCTTAAATTAATGCTACTTTCTTCTGTACAATTCCTATTTTTTTGGTAAGGACATGTTGTCCTGGTAATCAATTAAATAACCTGAATAATGAAGTTATTGGGAAATCTCCACCTGAAATATCACTAACAGAATTATTAAATTTGGGGTTGTTTCTTTGTAGTCAATTATTTGATTCATGTTTTAGAGTAATTTGACTTTAAGTAATATATCTCGGGAATTTTCAAGCTGGATACTTGAAGCTAAACAACTGAATGTGCATTAAGCAGTTAAATGTATGAGAATTTCAGGTATTGCAAGGGAGAAATTGAAGACAAAAACCAAGAGCTCCTTGACATGGACCAAGTTTTGAAAGAAAGAAATTGGGAACTGAAACAAAGAGCAGCTCAGGTCAGATGATTTTAAATATGTTACTGACAATTATTCCTGTTATGTAGTAGATAACTTATAAAAAGTTTGGCAGGTTTAATTGGCTTCACCCATTGTTCCAAACTGAACTGTTAATACAGCCACACTGTCAACCTCAAAATCAGCTGTATGTTACTGAAGCCTTATGGTACCAGGAAATGAGGTTGTGTACCCCCAAGGGACCACAGACTACTGTTTTGATAGAACAAAAGCCTCATGAAAACCTGTCCCATAATTATTCCTTAGCAATGAAGTTACAGGACAACTGTTGTATTCATGTTTGATAAAGATCTTCACTGAAACTTGCTTGGAATGATGGATTCCTTTCCTTGTTTACACTGAAGAATATTTGATTAGCTCTAAAGCACCCTCTAAACATGAAGCAGTAACTGTGCTGTGAATAAATTTCTGTAGCTCACTTGAAATATTTTCAGTGTCTTGGTCTGGTTTCAGGATTTCATACCCACTATGGAGGAATTATTCTGTCACTTATAATTAGCCTTCTAATTGCTACTTTCTGCAGGAATTGCCTGCATTTGTATACAAGAATATTTGAAGTGCAAACAGACAGGAGGGTTGGGGATTTAAAAAAAATAAAATAAAAAATCCCTTCAAGGAACCAACAATGTAAGGAGGCCAGACTTCCAGACCTTCCAATGTATTCTTGCTGCAGTATCCTGTGAGCTGTTGCTTTCCCCCATTTTTGCAAACTTTGGCACATTCTAACAAGATGTATTGGCATACTAAGTTGTTCATTACATTCTGTTTAAAATGAGAACTAGGTTTGTATTCTGTGTGTCTGAGAATCAAACATTCAGTTATGGACTTTTCCCCTTTTTCCCTCCTTTCTGTGTGTGTTTGACTCCTGTTTTTTAAACAAGATATCTAGGGTGCATTTTTATATTGACTGCTGGAGAGAATATTCTTGAGACTACAAAGGATTAGTTACATTCCTTTTGCTGTCATATTTTGTAATATTATTTCTTAAAATCTGCATCCTAGTTCAAAATAAACTATTTCCTTTTCTTCCTTTTTTACCTCTAGATTGCACAGTTGGATATGACAGTTCGTGAACATAGGGGAGAAATGGAGCAACAAATCATTCGATTAGAGTGCAATTTAGAGAAATCAGAGTTGGAAATCAAGGAATGCAATAAACAGGTAATTCTTGCTTAAATTAAAACCAGTTTCCCTAAAAAAGGGCAGCTAATTCTATGAGGAAGTCTAGTCCTAGAACACAATAGCTGGCAAGGTTTAATCTAGAAGAGTAAAAAAATCTAGAAGAGTAATTTGTCAATTAAAACAAAAAATTTTGCAGGGAAATACCAGTGTAAAAATGAAAACGGTTTTTTTTTTTTTGAGATGATACAGCTCCCAAACTGTTCTTTTAATAAAGTAAAATGTTGACAAATTAAAAAATAAAATAAAAATTGACAGGGTAATCCAAAGTCAGAGGTAAAACTGATGGTATATGAGAGTTGTTTGAGGTGTTATTTTACTGAAATAACACAATTAAAAAAAAAAAAAATCAGTTCTGATTCAATTGTGTTTTCTGTTCAGATTGAGATTTTAGAGAAGAAACTCCAGCATTCTAAAGATGAGCTTCGTGAAAAAGAGTTTGAATTGCTCCAGAGAGATCAAGAAATAAATCAGCTGAAGAAAAAAATAGAAAGAAAGCAACCAAGACTAGAAGCTCTTGAAAAGGTAAAATGTTCCTTGGATACACAACAAATTATCAATTTTTGCTGCCATTAGTACAACTGCCTGGAAGGAACAATGTGGTGTCTCTTCAGAAGTGTCTTTACTTCTCCCAAAGTAATTGTGTTGTATACCCTTGTGTTTGCTGAATCTTAATGCCCTAAAGTTAAATCGGCTTAATGATTTGAAAATGACAAATTTAATGGCACACTCTCAGTGGTCTTCTTTGTGGAGAAATTTGAATATTGATTATCTTTAATAACCTGATGTTCTGACTATGGACATGGTGTTCCATGAAATGAAATGAAACATGCTATATGATGACAGCTTCTTATGGCTTACGGATCTATCTTGTGAAAATAGTTGCATCAAAAGAGCACTGAACATGCTTGTAAAACTGAGAAGAGATAATTTTTTGGTATAGAAAATGGGAATAATTTTACTTTATGAATTATACAAATCTTTGAATCAGCTGCTGCAAGTATAAATGCAATCTGAGATAAACAAGCTTTCTACAATATGAAGGTTCTTTCACTGCAAATTAAAGCAATATTAATTTGTGTTAAAGGTTATTTATGACACTTGAGGACAGGATGCATCATATGTGTTTCCAGCTTTTCCTAAGACTTTGGGGATAATTCTGAAGGGAAGGATTACCTAGCTAGCCCCTGTACAACTGCTGAGTAGACCCTTCCTTTCCAGACAAGTTGCCTTGTTACTATTTTTTGCTAAGAAATGCCATGAAGGCAGAGGCTCAAGAATGATACAAGAAAGGCCTTGGAAATAGACCTATTCCAGTCATGTTCTTGTAGAAACTTGGGATGAAGGAAGTGAAATGTCAAGTTTGTTTTCATTGTAGTTAAGTACATAAACCACTAGATTTCAGAAGCATTCTGCATAAAATTTAAAATATGCTGCAGAGTGATTCTGGCTCCACTTGGAATATGATATGGTTGCCTCTTTGTTTAAACATAGTGTACATTAATATGATGTAAGTAAAGACTTTCTCCATTGTCATGGTTTAGGGTCAGGACAGCCCTCTACACCTATAACAGACTCCCCACTCCCTCCCCAAAGGGGAAGAGAAAAGGAACGAGAGAGAGAGAGACTTAACTATTAGAAAACGAAACTAGAACAGCTTTAATGAAAATAATAATAAAAATGGAATACACACACAACCAGTATCGAGCCCAACCCCCCTGATGACAATTACGTCACTGTCACCACTGATACTGTGGAGCAGGCACCAGGAGTGTCCCAGACTGGGACCAGTGGCAGATGGGAATTGTGTTCAGGAGCTGGATTCTGATACTGGATTCAGGAACACACATATGAGGATCAAACCAGAACGGACAGAGTCCTCCTGGGATGCTGTCCATTGAAAGAAGACACCGGAAGAGGACTCAAACCAAGCTGAGCTTGACTCTCCTGATTCTTCAGCTTTATACTGAACATAATGTATCTGGGATGCAATACCTTGTTGGTCAGTTTAGGGTCACCTGTCCTGTCTGCTCCTCCCTGCAGGTGTGCCCTTTTACTTTCTGCACCCCTCAGTGTGGTACAGAAGATCCAGCAGTGGCCTTGGTCTGCATACCAATCCTTGGTACTAACTCTAAACATGGGGTGTTATCACTG